>JAPMOR010035711.1:828779-870454 GCA_026543865.1 Argiope aurantia
GATTTTTTTCAATGCGTTTAAGATTCTTGTGTGAATTAAAAGAGATAAATCTACCTCTAGAGAAATAAGACCACTGGAGGTCGCAGTACTTGCATGCTGTTGATGCTTAAAACTTTAATAAACTTTTTTTTTTTTTTTGCTTAAAACCCTGCTCTATCCCATCTCATGTACTTAGGATAATGTTTTCAAATATTTTGAAAATGGATTTTTCCAAGAATTTGGAATGTCTTTTTTATGTTTTGGAAGTCATTTTTTTTACATACAGATTATTTAATAATAATAATAAAAAGCTCTCTTCATAAAAATTAATTAAGATGCCTCTTCCTGTCATTGTTTTTTTTTTCCTTTCTTGAAATAAAATTCCTCAGAGATGGATTTATTAAGAGAAACAACAAAATGGATGAATTAATTCCATTATCAGTATTATTTTAAAAAATTGTTTTCTTCAAAAATTTAAATTTGAAAATAGAAATTAAAAGTAAAATGAAATTTTATTAAAAACTTTAAAAAAATTAGATACCACTAGACACTACATGCGTTTCCTTTTTTTTTGACGTTATTATAACTATCAAAATTTTAATTTGAAATAATAGTGGCCATACTATCTTCATGTGTCTTAAATCATGCCAAATTTAGCGTATATGATTTTAATGTGCTTTACAATTATTGTACAATTTATTATTCAGCTGATTTTTATTGTAATCTCTGCTATTACAGGAAAACCTTTATTATTCAATATACAATAATTATATAATTCTGCTCTTTTATTTATTAATTTTATTTTAATTGATGAATATCTAGAAAGAGGTGAATTACAAAGTTCTTTTTGAAAAAAAAAAGTTTTAAAGAGGAATTTATAAATAAACTTTAAGCTTGTTTTTGTAACGCTTGTGCACTTAAATTATTTAACTTTTGTCATCAGCCGCTGACAGGATTATGCTGTAACAGTTAAATAAAACACAACATACAAAAAAAAAATATGCTCTCTTTTAGCTCGTTTTTCTTTTTTTACAAATTCACTCTTTAAAAACAAAATGAAAGTGTGAAAACGATATATTGAACCCGTTTCCGAGAACGATTTCCTCGACAGTCAGGGATTAGCTCCGCAAACGATTCTAATTCTTCGAAATGCGAATGGAGGTGCTAAAGACAGCCCTTTGTCGGCACCTAACCACGCTTAGAACAGCTGACTAATTTATATCGCGAGAAGCGAACCACCTGGCACTGGCGGATATACCCTTTAAGTACAATTGCGACAGAACAGCGGGAAAAAAAATGTGTCGGATTATAAGTTTTCGACTGCGCAGCTAAAAATAAGGTTTGACAGTTTCAAAAAACGGAAAGATGATTGCTTTGGTTGTTTCGTCTTAATATAGACCTGATAAGAAACTGAAGTGAATGAATTTGACGATAGCTGTAGACAAGCAAAGGAGAACATTTTGTGTTTTTTAAAGATGTTCATTTTGGAAAAGAGATTCATATTTTCAACTTCCTTCTCTTTCTGCAATTTAACTAGATCAAATCTTCTGCTTGGAAATGTTTTGTATTCATTCTATAAAACACCCATGGATGCTTAAAATATTTATTGATTTTATTGATTTTATTTATTAGTTTTTGCTTTGAATCGAATCTTTATGGACTGAACGAATCATAAAAGTACGAGATTAATTATTTCTTTAAATATATAGTTATTTCGTGAAATAGCCTATCAAATCAATTGAAGCTTAAAACTTACTTATATTCTATGGTTTAATTATTTTTTCCCAAAATAATAACATTTATTCAGTTACAGTATTGACATTATTAGTCCAGTTTATTAGTATCAACTACTGTACAGTTTTTACATAAAATTCTGCATTCAAATAATAAAATTCTGGGATTTAAGAAAATTTTAATGTAAAAAAAGAGCATGTAAAAAAATGCATTTCTTTTAGAAATAATATTTTATATAATTCCAAGTGTTATTTTAAAAATCCTTGAATCATTTTGTGTTTTTGTATTAATAGTGTTTTATATGCAATAAAATTAATTAAAATTATTTGTTTTATATTTTAGCTGCTCATAGTTAGCTCATTTATAAAACATTTAGCTATTTCATAAACTATTAAAACCAGTAAAATAATTACTGTAATAATTTACAAACTCTTTAAATGCTTTTTTCAGTTTTAAAGCCATAACATTTTATTCTACGAAATAAATGAATATACACTTAATGGTAACAAATAGAATGAAACTCCGTTTACAAACTTTTCATTTCCATAACAATCGTGTTTTTTCATTATCATTATACAGATAAATTATTTAAAAACTATAATAATAAATTATGCGACTGCAATTATTCAATAGCTGTGATAATAAATTACTCGCGGTTGAAGAAGAATATTAGGAAGTTATTTCACCATCATTTAAAGGCACAATGGACTAACTTCAAGCTTATCTTGTTTGTCGCAATTCCAGACGACGCGTTCGACTCTCGTTTGTCGTCGTCGTCTCTTCCATTGTTGCTGGCTAAAGAAAGATTCAGTGTAAATATTTTCATAGTTTACAAGATGAATAAAAAAAGTAAATTTATAATACCGCGAAATTTAAAAGGTATATGAACAATGCATTTACGTTTTTAATAGCCCAGTGATGTCATACGATTGGTATATATGATAAACATGATTGTATAAGCGATGAACAGATCTAAGACAATTAAAAAAAACCTTTTTAATGCCTGAAAATTTGATAGAATGACAGACATTAAGTTATATCCAAATTATTTAATTGAAATTAAATATAATCCAAATCTTCAGCGAACCAGTTGGTCTTCAAAGGCAACTAGTAGTAAATAAAAGTAGTTTTGCTTAGAATAGAAAATAACAAAAAGAATGAACCAATGAAAGCAAACAAAAATATTGAATGCTACTTCTTTTGATTACGAATATACATACACAAAACACAGATTAAAATAGAACGCACAAACTGTTAAGAAAGACAAAAAGCGCAAAAATAAAATCATTGCATGAATAGAAACGTCTATAGGATTCATGAAGATGCAGAAATTACAAACTAGAAATTGATTAAATTCACATGCATATAGATATATGTTGTATCATTTTCTATTTAGATTCTTAGGGAGTCTCCAAAATACATACTTAATTTGAATTATTAATATATAACTATTAAAAACATTCATTAAAGTTTCATAATTCATATGAAGAAATACATTTATGGAATATATCGTTTATTGGATTTTAAAGAATAATTAAAATTAAATTAATTATCGAGTAAGTATTATTAAATTAATTATTGTGAAAAGTAATTTATAATAATAAGTTTTTCCATTGAAATAAATTTCTGATTAATGAATTTTATCATTTGCATTTCATCATATTATACATTTATAATATTATAGTAAAAAATGTCTCTTTTGTCTTCAGATTGTCTTTTTATTTATTTACTTTTAAGATTTCAGTTTTCTGTTTCAGAGCATCACATATGTCAAGTTATTTTTCTTGGATAACAATTCATAAAAAAAATTCTAAGATAATATCAAATATTGTTATAAAACATGCAATTACACAAATAAAAGGCAGCTAATTATTATTTTTCATCTAAATATTATCTTCTATATTTTATTGTATTTAGATGTAACATGAGTCTTTCAGTTTAATTCAGTATATTATTTTTTGTATAAATATTATGATTACAGTTATGATTGCTTTAAAGTTATTTCGTTATTTTTATATTGGAGAGAAAGGGACTAGATGACACTCAATTTACTAATGGCTTCAAGAAAGACAAAAGAGATACCAGGAAAGTGTTGATGTTTGTGTTTACTTAGAATTATACAGATGAAGAATGCCATATTTCAAGCCTGCTACCCTTTAATGTAAATACAGTAAGACTAAAGTAAAAGTAGAAGAGCAATTGTTGCTCTAAAACAAAGCAATGAAAAAAAAATTGCGAATTGTCGACTCTCAACCTTTTAATGAGTTTCCACGCAATAATATCTTTTATATCTTTTAGTTAAAAATAATTACTCTTATTTATTTTACAAATTATATCTATAAAAGTATTCTAGAAAGATATGAAACCATCTATTTCACACTATTATTTTCCGATTTCTCAATTTTGATGCTTTTTGTTGACATCTTCAAAAACTATTTTTTTTAAAAATTCATTTGAAATTTGAAAAATTATCCGTTCAACAAAGTTTTTTTTGTTGCTGATTTCTACATATTTTAATAATTTATTTTGATTTAACGCCAAGTCAGTTTGCACATAATACATAATCGTGTTTAATTTAATTTAATGCATTTGTTTGGAAAAGGGAAACCCGAAACTACAAATAACACTATGCATTTATAGGAATGGCAATGCTTTGAAAATAAACGCCTTGTTAAATATCGGATATTTTTAGTAAACACGAACATGCTTCTCTCTCTCGCTCTCTTTTTTGTAAATATTACTTTTAAATGACAAAAAGAGATACCAGTGAACAAAAACGAATATGCACTGTGAAAAAGTATTTCTTCTATGAGACAGATTTGTTCCAAAATTCTATATAGAATTATAAATATACTGAATCCCCTTTTTCATTCATTTAGTTTGTTAGTTTTTGATTTAATCTGTTCAAATACAATCAAACAGTCCTGCGAAAAATGCTTTCTTTTTGATTCAAAGAGTTTTGAAAAATGTGGAGCCTTTTGAAGATGAAATTATTTTTCTTTGTCATTCTTTGTGAGGAAATAAAAATCAACTGAGCTTGGACAGCTGTTAAAAAGTTATAATCAAATTTTTATGTAGATTAATGTCAAGTTATCCTAAAAATCAAATAAAATATTTTAAAGATAAACTGAAAAAAGAATTAAAACTTTTTTTGCAATGATTTTTTTCATTTTATTTTATTTTTTGATTGTTCAACAATTTTTATTGCAAAATATAGAATAAAATATGAATAATCTAAAGATTTGATTAAACAACTTATTTGTATTGATAATGAAGGACGGAATAATACTGTGCTGTGGTCAGTTCAGCTATTTTAGTAATTAAAAGCGTGAGAGATGATTTAGGACTATTTTCCTAGTACTTGGTAGCAATATATATCAGATTAGACCTTCTGATTTCTCGACTCTGTTAGGACACTGGACACCTTAAAATTTCGAGCCACTGGTTTTTTAAGACAAGCAATAATAAAAACTTTCATCGAAAAATTCTATCAGACCTGGAATTTTACATTAGAATAATCCAATTTTTAGAATAATCCAATTAGAATAATCCAATCAATTTATCCATCTTTATTCGAAATGAGACGAGTTGAATGAATAAATTCTATGTGGATCAATTCAGTGCACTATAATTGAAGCTCGGTAAAACTCCAAACGAAAAATGTTTTGTCTAATAGTATTTTGTCAAATTCAGAGATGACTCGAAATTATACAAGATATATTAATAACTAGTCGACTTCGGCGACCAACTGGTTCGAAGGATATATTATTTATATTGAATTTCAGTTAGTTTGCCTTGATGTAATTTCATTTCTATAATTACGCCAAAACATCAAACATAAAAGCCGTTATTTTAATTATCTTGCATATTTCTTACTGAGTATACGAACCTTTCTAATTGAAATCAGTCACATGACATCATAACGCTGTTAAAAACATAAATATACCTTTCATATATCTTCTAATCTTCGCAATATTGCAACAGCACTATTTTACTCGTCTAGTAAACGACACATATATTATATAGAATCCTTCTTTAGCATTCACCAATGGAAGAAAATCCTGCGATCAAATAATTGACAAAGAATAAAACACGATTTATTTTTCATTCATAGCAATGACAATATTGCTGTGAAATATACTGAAAAATATGTTTGAAACTTAATTAATTGTAGACTAAAGAACTTTACAGCAATTCAACAGCCATAATTGAAAAGAAAATTTTTGGAATTTTAAAATGGCGTAAAAATAATTTTCCTATGGTAAATTTTCAGAAGTTATCGCATTAAAACATTAAAATTTATTGTTAGTATATCTTTACTAGTGGTAAAGAAGAATCTTAGTACAAGATTCAGTTATTAAAAGTTATTGGCAACAGTTATTGAAATGGTTTAACTAGAAGGGGAAAACATGGATGTAGGTTTTTTTAATTTTTTAAAAGTATCCCGGATTTCTGCAATCTGTTCTCAAATAAGGGGGGGGGGAGGGATGGAAGTTCATTTTCTCAATTTTTTAAAAACAAGAATTCGTTGAACACGCCTGAAGCTAGCCAGATTATTTTAAAGAAATTGTCAATCTAACAATTTAAACCTGATGTACAATTTTTTTAAAGCCTGATCAATAAATTGACGAAATTAGCCTGTAAGGATTAGTTAAAGGTATTTTTTGAACGCATTTTTCATATCATTGAAACAATCCAAATCGGCAAGAAAAAAAACTGTGTCGACGATTTTAAAAATAGAGAGTCGAAATCAACTTAAAAAGTTTACAAGAATTTTTTGAACTCTACAAATGAATCCACAATGTGAAAAAAAAAACCCCAGAATAGCAACAGTGGAAAAATTTGTTAAAATAATATTTTAAAAAGCTTCGAAACAATGAGGTGCCGTAATATACCGAAAAGGAGAACATTACGTCTCAGGGGTTTGTACTTTCAGTGTTCACGGATTACAAAGATGGTGACGAGCGTAGTGGCTCAATTTGCTCTGTTAAGATTCAGAAACACTGTCGTAGATATGGAAGAAACGTGAATTTTAATTTCTTATCTTAAATTCGTTTAATAATGCTTGTTCTTTAACAATTTATACTTTATTTTAATGAAATATAAGAGATTTATATAAAATTGTATTAATACTTAAGCTTATAAAGCTTTTAAGAAAGAACGGTTTTTAACTCCTTGTTCACAAAATACTAGCTCACAGCCAGGTGTGCGACATTCTGCCATGAATGGGTGAAGTTATCTGTAAAGAGGATATACCACAAAAATTAATGTTAAAAAATAATTATTTTAAAAATAGTAAACTGGCTGGACAAAAAAAGAATTGCTCTTACTTCACATTTAATACTTGCTCATCTAATTCCTCTTTATTACTATTATAATGGGAATCAAACTAAGCTTGGGCATAGGGCAAATTAAAATAAAGAGCATTTCTTCTTTGATGCAGATATATAGAGATATAGCTTTTTTCTAAAAACCATTGCACGTTGGATGCATATATTTTTTATTTCATTTTTTAAAAATTTTCCTATCTTTTCATAAAAATAAAGTTTATTTTAAAAATTCTGATTCTATTGTTTTTTTTTGTTCAATTTTTCTTTACAATTTAAAAAACAAAAACATTTTTTAATGAACTGGATGAAATTGTCTTTCGCGGTTTGAACAAAATATTTCCAAAACGTATCTGAAATGGAAGAATACGAAAAAAAAAAGTTACATATAAAGATCGCATAAATTTCTTGCAGAATCGAAGAGTTTATTTCAAACCACGAGTTTAATTATAATACCCAAAACTGGAAAACAAATAAGTTTGAAAACGAAAACCAGTCAGATAAGAAATATCGTTTGCTTAAAAAAGAATAAACAGAAAAATCGCTTGCAACTTTCAGAATGAAATGTGATTCGCATTATATGCTGCTGTGTCCACTGTTTAGAATTTTATTCGTGGAGGAAAAGATTTCACGAAAAATCTCTCGCCCTAAGTTTACATCCTTTTGCTGGTCGTAACAGTCTCCCGCTGTTGTAATGTCAGCCGCTTCTGACAACTTCATTATAAAACAGAACGGTCTCGGAGAGAGGACATGATACCCAGCAGAAATTGAAAAATTGATCCTTAGGTCTTCTTGTCGCCGAACACCTTTAAATAAATTGTTCTTCTCACCACCTCCCGCGTCTTTCTTGTTTTTCCCGCCGTGTTCGGTCGAGAACCGTTTTGCTTTTCCGCTGTCAGTTGCAGATGAAGAAAAAAATAGAATGTGCACTTTTGTAGCTAAATGGAAAGGGAGAAAAGAAAGCAGAGATCTATTTTTCTTTCTCTTTGGTTAACAGTAATAAGAAAAAAGAATATTTTCTATATTTCTTTTTTCACTTTTAAATTTCAAAACCAGTTTAATCTAAAATCTTACAGAAAACAGAATAATTGAAAATATTTGTTACCATTAAATGTTTCAAGAGAAATTAAATCTTCGAGAATGTTTGATTTCTCTTTAGTTTAAAATGGTAATGAATAATTCATAAAAGCTATTTAAATGTATAATTACATTATTATATCGGCAAAATGGATATAACTCTCTGATTAGGTATTATATCGTGGATTGAATGTTATAATTAAATAATTACAAAATCAGCAACATTATGGAGTAAGTAAAAAAGAAAAGTACCATCAGATTATTCTCTCTCTCTATCTCTGCCTATCTCACACACACTCACACATACACACAAAAAATTGCATAAAAACATTCATTTCCATTTTTTTTTACAGCTGATTCATACAGCTGATTCATTATTTACAACTGCTTAGCATTCATTCTCTAATATGGTTCCAATTTATTGAAGGTAATTAAATTATTAATTATAAACGAAACCAAAAGTCAATAAAAAGAGTGGTATGACTCAGAAAGCAAGTGCATAGTTTGTAATATTAACTTTTCTTGTTATTAACAAAGAAAATTAATTTAAATTAGTGAGTTTAGTAAAACTTCATCATAATTCAGAAAAAAAATTGCTATAAAAAGAATGATATTTCCAAAATGTATATACGATTTTGTCGATACATAGAAATATATGAAGTATATCTTAAAATAAAGTTACAAATTTAGATTACAATTGTATTGACTAGTTTGTGCGCTTTAAGCAGGCAATCAGTGATATTTGTTTATTTGTGTGTGTGTGTGAGAGAGAGAGATAGAGAGAAAGGGAGAGAGAGGTATGCTGCTATTTTACATCTTTTCATAGGGATAGATGGGATATTAAAAGAGAAAAAAATGGGGAATAGATTAAATTTTAAAATTAAAATGAGAAAAGATAATTTTTGTAAGTGTAAACATTAAAGCTAGTAAACACTGAAATAATTTATTTGTATTCTAATCATAATAATACAGTCTTTATATTTTGAGAAGTTTATATCCAGTATTTCGAATGATTTCAGTTGAAAGAGAACAACTTAACTTTTAGAAATTGTTTGATGTTTCCGTTAATTGATCTTTTCACAGTCTGCGCAAGTAACAATATCCTTCCTTTTTTTCTTACACATTTTCATCGAAATAGACTTATTTTATAATTTTAAGATTTATTTTTTATTTTTTTATTTTTTATAAATCGATGTTTCCGTTTTCTTCTCAATATAACAAATTCTGAAATTTTGCACTTTCATATATGCTCAATAAAAATACGATATTAATAGTATTTTCATAAAAATTATCAATTAATATATAAATTGTAATTAAATTCTGATTGAAAACAAATCGGTGCCTCGAGTATTTAATTTGAAAAAATTGATTAGTATTTTATAATATTTATAATAGAATGATAAGCCAGAATTGCTTTAGAGGTGAAATTGTCATGACTTTTATTAATGAAAAAATCATTAATTATCTCGAAATCTTCGCTGTGATCTTTCTTATAGTTTAGCCATTGCGACAAAATTTGAAGTACTTATAATAATAAAAAAAAAACGATTATGATTACCACATATGAAATCAATTGCTGACGGCAATGTGGCCAAATTGTCGTAGACGAGAAGAAAAGGCAGATTTAGGACGCAATATCACAATGCATGCAAATTAATACGTTTTTTTAAAGAAAATATATAATGTTTTAAAAATTAAAACAGGCTTGCTTAACATTTTAAAGCACAAAAAAATACTCTTATTATTTGTACTTTAAAAATTAAAGTAAAAAATTCAAAAATAATCCATATGTTTTAAAAGTCCAAACAACAGAATAAATTTTCTTCAAAATATCCTCTCAAATGCTTTGAGGCACAAGTAAGGTTTTAATGAAATATTTTTTCTATAATTAATTAAATACTTCATTTCTGTTCGTTAAAATTAATGTTTTTCCCTACAGAAAAGATTATGTTTTAGTGCTGTCATTCTCATTGAAGGAAATATAATTATATAATTCGTATTTTAAACTTATTTATTTTTTGCTTCCGAGTTAAAATGTTTAATTAGTTTTTGTAAAACTTTAAAATTAATAATTTTAGGTCAAATTTAGATTTCAAAGTCTTTTTAAAGAATCATTTGATAAATTTTGTATACCTTTTAGAAAAGTTACAACTTTTTTTAAATGTTTATCTACGCTTATTAAGGATATATTTACAAGCATATTAGTATCAAAATAAAATTATTCATGAAAATATTTTTATCTGGTGTACATGGGGGTTATAACAGATAGATTTTTAATTAAAATGAGAATATCAGCCACATCATACAATTTTTATAACTTTTAATTTTTTGAAAAATAGAATTAAAAGTGACTTTTCATAGGTTATGGATAATTTTTAAAAACCAATACAAAATTTATTTTAACACTGAGAATAACAATTCGGAAGTTAATAAATAAAATAATTATATGCAACTAGAATTTTTTCATATATTAGAAATGGTTAAACATTAAAGATTAAATAATCTTTTTTATGTAAACCAATATAGTTGTTAATTAATAAACAGATAACGATTTAATTTTTTATCATAATATCTTCTCTAAAAATATATGTTTAATTTTTATTTCTGTACTAACTGATTTATCAAACGTTGCTCGGTTAGAAATTATTCATTTTTTTACGAACGAAAATTAATTATTTAATTAATTTTCGTTACTTTATAAAAAACTTTATTTTATTTCATTTATTATGCATTAAATTTAAAGAAATTATAAAACAATTATTTCACATATATATTTTTATCGTCTGCAATTTTCTTTTATTTTAAATGAGAAAATCTGTTACACTAAAGAATTTTAAAAGCTTATAGTTTCTCAAAAAATTACAGACAGTTCCAAATTATTTCCATTTGCTTTTCACAAGATATTGAAGGTTTTAAGGCATGTTATAAATTTTACTTGAACATTAAGAGTGGCGATATCATTATATAAATTTAACCATAAATCAATAAATGGCGAAGATTATTACAATTTGGAATATGATGGCAATTTTTTTCAACGAAAAATAATGATTACTGTCAACAATTAAAATTATCATGGGAATATAATTTTGAATCAGTTTGTAAGTAACAGGAAAACTCGAAACCATTTTTAATTTAAAAGCATCATTTTTTAATACCAAAAAAGTAAAATAAGTGGAATTTAATTAACAAATCCTGAATTTCATCCTGTAGTTTTATGGCTCAATGTGTAAGAATAAAGGAAAAATTGTTTGAATTAATTAAATAACTATTTAATTAATTGGCATGAAATTTTTATTAAAACTTTTCTTACACTTCATAAAATTTGATGAAAATCCAGCCTTCTATTTGGATTTCTATGAGCTATAAATATTTAGACATCTATTAGTTAGAAAATGTAGTTTATTTCATTAAATTAATTAATTCGGAAATATATTAAAGGTTAGAAAGTAAAAAATAATAAAATTAAAAAAATTAAAATCCTGATTTTATTAGTGTATAAAAAAGCAGATTTCTCCCCCATCTAAACAATATAGGAAATGTAACTAGAAACAATATTATTAAGAAATTATGCTAAATAAATATGATAAGAATATCAATTTCTATACTTGCATTAATGTACTATGATTGTGATTAAAACACCAATTTATAGAGATAATTTCTGTTTGTATTTCACTCTTTATGGTTTGTTTTGCAATTTGATAAACAAAATTAATTTTCACATTTTTGTGCGCGATATAAGCGTGGTTTGAAATTACTTTGAGTAGATTTTTTTAAATTAGTCATTCTTATTTCTCATAAGCATTTATATTAGAATTATAGCCTCCTTGTTCAGAAGACTTGAAACTAAACTATTAATTATAAAGGAGTCAAATCTTGGTAATAACTTTTTTTAGAATTCGAGAAAAAAAAAGGATGAAAAGAAATGAAATATTTCATAATTTTTTTCCCTTCAGATCCTTTTACCTTAAATGCATAAATTAAACTAGCCTTTCAGTGTTTATTACATTTATAATTCTGCACAATTTTTAAGGTGTAATAGCATTGGTTGAATATGGTTTATATAGGATCTGATCACTCCCTATTTTTATTTCTGTAATTTTTGTTGGACATTTTTATGGCCGCTAGTTTTTTCCAGTAATATTCTGTGGAAATTTAATTCTAACCGCTGTATTTACAACATAAATACAGCACATTTTGATTAATTATTTAAAATTACAGAATTCTTAAAAGTTAAGAAAAAAAAATCAAAAAATTTCATGAAAGGACGAAATAATTATGACTAACTTGGAAATACAGATTAGAATACTAAAATAATGGTAAAACCAGCAATTAATAATCTTAATCAGTACTTTTTATATCAATAATATTTATCAGTAATATTTATATAAAAATGCCCAATTTTTCACTGTTTTGTGATTTTTAAGTCACAATTTGCGACAATTTCAATGTCACAATTTGTTACAAACGTTTTCAATTAATTATCTTAAACACTATTATACTAGGATACTAATTTTTTTCACTTTTCTATTGCTATTCTATTTTCAAGATAAAATGTTACAAACATAAACAATTAATAACCTTAATACTACTATATTAGAATTATATAACTTTTCACTGTTCTAACGTTGAAAGAGTTTTGAGATTTATACAGTATCACAGACTGGATAAATTTCAATAGCAAAAATCTCAAAAGATAATTTGAATCAGAATTATAGAACTAACCTCGGAATCCTACATCATCAGCTATGCCTTGAATTCTTTATTTTTCTCAAATATTTTTTTAAAAAATTCTACAATGCTGCTGTTTTTCATTTAAATAATTAATGTAATTTTTTCAAAAATATATTTTTAACTTAAAAAAATTATATCTGAAAATGATTTAAAGATATTTTTTTATTTCCAAATTTTTAAACGAAACTATTTTAATTAGTTGCGATTTATAAACTCGTAAATGAACTGTTATGTTTCCAAGTAATAAACTGAAAATGTTACGTTTGAATTTATTCTTCTAACTAATTTTATAAATATAAACCAAAGATAGAAAGAATGAAAGAAAAAAAAATACTTACAACATCCAAGATTGTTTTTACTTGTGTTTTATTAATCACTTAGGCCACCTAAAGCGAATCTCAAACAATTGCGCTAAAAAATAAGAACAAAAATTTCTTTCCCGATTTTTTCCCCTCTTCTTTTATAACATTCTTTTTGGAAGAAGAACAACAGAAAAATAGAGCGAGAGCAATTATGTTGCCATTTGAAGAACTAATCTTCCCGCAAATTTAACTCGGAAACAATTGCTCATAAAAACGAAAATGCGAGATTAAGTACAAGGGTTTTCAGGATTGCCACGACTGTTTTAATTCCTGAAAGTCGGCCATAGAAAAATTAGTCTTGTCTTTCCAGTTGGTTTCAGGATATTTTCGTACGCGCTACATTTACATTTTTTTTCTTTCTTCCCAACACTTATACTAATTATCAGAAAAGAACAGAAAAATGTTTCGCTGTTTAGAAAGCTGATTTTGGAAGCTGGCAACAACGATAAGTTCGTTTGGCGCTTTGCGTTTAATTGGTTTAATGGCGGAAGCGTGGCTGTACAAAGAAGTTCGAAGCGGAAAATATTAATAATTTTTTTCCGCGCATTCATTTTTCTCGGTTCAGTTATTTTGCGTCGAGAGCAGCTCGTTTTCTCGAAACGGAATAATTAAATTAATTATTCGAGATCTAAGATTACTTCTACGTTCTACTGCTAATAAGTAAATTTGTGATTATTCTTAGCTCGAATTTTTCGCTTTGGCATTAATTGCATTTTAGAGCCAGATCAGGTTTCTTTTTTGATAAAAATAAAATTTTGGAGAGCTTTATAAATTAAGTTAAGCCTTTTCCTTCAATGTAAAGGAGCTTATTTTGATGTTTTTAAAGAATTTCAAAATGAATAGCATGTTTAGGGAATAAATTCAGTTTGTTTTAATTCATAGTCGTCCTTAAAAGATTATAAACATTCATTTCATAATTAAATATAATATTTCTTAGTGTTGAAAATAAGAAATTTAGATAAATTGTGATAAGTTGAAGTAACTGTATTCAGATAATTTTAAATAATGTCTACATCATACAACTCAGGCATAAAAAAAAAGATTTCTATTATTGAATGGTATACTTTAAAAATTTAGAAGCAGAATAGTAATTTGTATTTCTTGAATGTTAAGAGGCGTAATAATAAATAGAATTGTTTTAAATATTGACTTGAATTGATTCCTCAGTCTCCTACCAATGACTTTTAACTTTCTCCTATATGTAATATAGAGAAAGTATTCCAATCGTCAATAAATAAATAAATAAATAAATAAAATAAAAATAAAAAATAAAATTGAACTTGAAATTTTGACGAATTTCCCCGTTTTAGACTTCCCTGAGTTCGAAAAACACATTTTTAGAAAATGTCCGTCTGACTATCTGTGACAAAGATAACTCAAGAACGTTTTGAGTGAACAGATGAAATTCGGTATACGATCTTGGTTAAATTTTCAGATTTCTATCAAATTTTGAGCAACCATTGTTCAGACGGAGTCTATCTGTCCGACTGTTCGAATGTAAAGTAACACGATAACTACAGAACGAGGAGAACTAGGTAGATAAGATTCAGTACACAGATTTAAAATCTTTCAAATTTTGAGTCAAGACCAACTAAATGTTGATTGTCTGTCGGTATGTACTTTCAGAAACAGTGTAAAAGCGATAATTAAAAAACGCAACTACTATGCATCAAATTAGGTATGGGATTTTGTGACTGCAAGTGCAGTTTTGTGTCAAATCTTTGTTTCAATTGATTGAGAAAAACGTGTCTACAGTTTTCGGATACTATTAACAGCACGCCAGGGATTAATCAGCAAAAAACTCAGCAAGAATGACATAATAGATTCATTAAAAATGCTAAATTCAAGGTCAAAAATTAATATTTCGTAACTATTGTATGCCAGTACCATTCAAGGCGTATGACAAGTTTATTGGAGATAATGAGAGAAATTTTTCTGAGATCACTGGCTGCATTTACATCAAAAGTGAAATTTTAAAAGAAATCACAGAGCATAACTAATCAGATGCGAGGGAGCAAAAAACAAAGAAAATGCAAAACTTTTAATTTGGCAACATATGAATTAAATGCTTATTACAACATAAAACATTTAAAAGCTCAAATAATATAGATTTATTTGTTATGAAAGATAACCAATATATCTAACATGTAAGCTGGGATTGACAGAAAACACCTACCAAGTAATCGATTTGAATTTGAATGCATTTGCATTGTGATTTAGACCTACCTTTTTAAGTTATGAATGCCTATGAAACAGGAGTTTTTGGAATTATTGTTTTCTTTCTCAATTTTTATATTTTATTTCTAAATATAAAATTTATATCTGATCAACAGAGCAATAATAAAATCGGAAATATGAATATAAGAAATCATTGGAGTAAAGCAATAGAAAAATCTACGATTATATTCACAGAGATAAAACCATTTTTATATTAATTTAAAGACAAAATTCAGAAAAATTTGAAATCTTGGAGTTTAAATCTTCCCACTTGTAGAACCAACTCTGATTTATTACAAATTGATATCGCAATCAATATTTAAAATCAAGCATTATTATCAATTAGCTGCCTTTCTCGACCAGCTGGTTAGACAAGAATATTGATTGACATGAATTTCAATCAAATCTTCCCACATAACTTGATGTTTACAGTTTTTTTAACAAAATATATTTTAGCATCTAATTCTGAGAGACATTAAAGAAATTTTTTTTATCATAGTATAATTTAATTAACTGTGTTAGTGATTTATTTTCTAATTGTAAGTTGATTTTCGCGGTCATGTTGGTGGTGCATTCAGACATGTAATGTAATTTCCCATTTTGTGTAAATATAATTTTACTTTCTGATTCATCATATAAACCACAGAAAAGGAGAAATTCTTCTCAGTACAAATTGTGCAAATAATGTGCACACACGCACGCACACACATATTAATTAGTCCTGTAAACTTCTTGATGCTGGGAAGAATAATTTTTTTTTAGCTTTAAAAAGTGTGTGTGTGGGGGGGGGAAATCACATCACTAACAATTCCAAGGAAAACGGTTTGAATCTCATTTCTCATTACAACAATAAAATCTATTGTTGAGCATTAAACAAGAAAAGATATTTTTAAAAAATTACTAAAATTCAGAAAAAATTTTCCTAATCAAATTGATATCATAAAAAAATTTTTTTTTGAATTAAGAAATGGTTTTTTCAAAAGTCTTTGCGGGAAAAAAAGTCTGGTTTAAAATTTAATTTTTAAAATTTTACTTAAAATGTCAAAAAAAGAAGAATTTTCCCGAGATACGTATTCCCATTTTCAGAAGCATATTTTTATCAAATTTGGTAAAGACAGGGTAGGTGGTACAGCCGTACACAAGGTGGTACGCCGGGTACACAAGCGTGTAAGAACGCGCGCGCGCACATACACACGCACACACTTTTTTATTATTTGTAGAAATAAATGATTAGTTCATTTTCTTTTTATCGAATGCAGTCTATAAATAGCGAAGTAGAGGATATTAAAATTTTTTTTTTTTTTTCACAGAAGCAGTTGTCAGGAATAGCTTAGGTATTTATCCTGTTGTGATATTAGTGATAAATTTTCATGCTCTCAGAAATCATTTAGTTATTGTGTGAAGCATGAACACGGGTTAGACTTTATCATTCAAAAGAATAACTCTATATTTTTTTTATTTTTTTTTTGAGCTCATCGAAGACGAGGAGGTCGATTCGGCAAATCTGTACTATGCACAAAGCTAGCGCAGAATTTCTCAGTTGAAATTCTAAACATGTTTTTTTTTGTTTTTGTTTTTAATTGGTTGCATACAGTTTGGCGCGCTATAGCGCAGACTGCTACCACGAGTACGTTTCATATACATTTTGAATTTTATTGCCTCCTTTAAGCTTCGCTATTGTTTCAAAATACCTGTGAATGCTAGTTAGATTTCCATGTTAGACACAGAATCATCCTTTGCGAATAAAACGGAACAGAAGTATCGTCCTGTCCTTCCGTATGGCGATGGTTTCAATTTGGATGAGCAGAATCTGCGTACTTCAAAGAAATGTTTTGTCATTTGATCCTGCACGAACTTTCGTTATCGCTGAAGGAGCTTCATTACCATTATTGTTGTAATACTACGGTGTCATATACCTCGTTAGTTAGTGGCTGTATTTAATATATTAAGAAACGCTCTGGGGAGCATTCAATTTTTTTAAGACTTTTTATTTTTTATTAATATTGCAATGTTTTAAAAGAATTTTATAATTAATATTTAGCTATCACTTAGCAAAACTAAATATTAATAAAGTATTAATAAACGGGGGTTTTGAGTGATAAAATACATCTGTTTGTTTTATAGGAGTTGATGGCACAAGAGCTAATACTGACTAATATGTGCCAAGATAAAATATATCTATGCACTCTAACCATGGATTTTATAAACGTTTACGATCCGAAAATAAAACTACTCATAAATTCGCACCTGAAAATATTTCTTAGAATATATGTATTTACTTTTCTTTGCAAGCAGTTACTTAAAAACTTCGTTTAGGAATGGACCTAGAACTAAAATGAATAAAGTCACCAGCAAGATTTTGATTTACTGCCATTCTTTTCCAATCGATTTTTGACAGCAATCATATCGAATAGATTTAACCATCCCACTTTCCAAGAACGCATTCCAAATATCAGCACAAAAAAATCTATTATTTTTGTCCATGAAAATGTTTTTTTACAGAATTTTCATTTTGAAATAAATTTACTTTTTCTATTAAAAAAAATGGCTTTCTTTGAGTAAGTCACACAAGATTAGATTTTATTTATATGCTTATTCTATGGAATCAAATTTTATGGGAAAAAAAAGGAAAAGAAAAACGATATGAGCATAATATGACATTTCCAATAATAAACATCTAATGGTCAAATTCAGAATTTGGAGAATTCAGAATGGTCAAATTCAAAATAAAGTTACAGCAATGAAAAGTGAGCAATATAAATAAGATAACATACTATATTTGCTTTCTAAGCATCTAAACATTGAATTTATTATTTCAGGTAACAGTAATCGTGTCTCTGTTACCAAAGTATCTGAACTTCTAATTCTCTTTCAAATACAACACAAGATTAGAAACTAAAATAACAAATAAGTATTTAATCGGAAGTGCTGATGAAATAAAAGTTAATACTACTCCAACAATTCTCGCCGAGATCCGGCGCCATTTTCGCAAATTGGATGACCTTGTTGATAAAGTTAACTTCGTCACTCGACTAATTGATGTTAATTAATTCGGCAGAGAGGCGCTCTTCTATTTGTTTCCGCCTTTTACTTTCCTTTCTCTTTCTTTCATTTGCGTTTGGAGAGGTAAATGCAGAGAATCTAAACGATAAATGCATGGAATAGATTCATATCGTTAATTTTGAAGGATTCGCTTAGTGTTAAAGTTTAAATATTTGTAGTTATTTTCTGTGAGCGGTTGATAGATAATAACCAGGAAGACAAATTTCTTAATTAATTAATCATTGACTAGAACTAATTTGTTTTAAGAAATTTTTATTTTAAGACTGCTGGATGATAAATTCATATATTTGTAGAAAATGTTTTTTTTTGTTTGTTTGTCAGCTAATTAAATCCATTCGCAGACAGTTGTAAGCCAATATGCTCAATTGACTGACAAATAGGCAATTTGTATATTTTAATGCACATTTCATAAGTCTTTATAATTAAATCATAAATAATTTAATAGTTTATATAATAATTTAATAGATAATATAAATTGTATGAATGTAATTACCAGATAACCAGATGACCAGACCTGTTAATGAATGTAATTACCAGATTATTCATTATAATATTGTTGCGAATTTGTAATATTGTTTTTGCTGCTCAGTTAACAAGATAGTTGTGACTGCTGAATGAATGCAGAAATAATGAGCCTAAAAACGTATGGACAAAAATAGGGGACCCAGAATATACAAGAATCTTGGCGATACCATCTAAAGATGCTTGCAATATGACCATTAGGACTCTAGTTTTTTTGTTAACCATTCGAACCCTGTTACCTGAGGTTATGGAATCAAAAAAGAATTGTAAATTGAACTGTTTCACCCTATGAAGATTGCTAATGCATTAATCAATTGAAAGAGTAATCATCGATTTTCCTATTAAATTTTTTTTCTTTGATATTCTTGTAGTCTTATGCGCTCGTGATGATCAGATGATGAGAGCAACCTTATTGTTTAAATTTGAAATTAACATTTTAAAAATTATTTGTAACATGCAAATCTGTTTTTCAAACGGATTTGAGGATTCCTTGCTATTTTCTGACGATATTTAACAGGTACTAACAGATTTATTATGAAAAAGACGATTTTCTAAAATTTGTTTTCCATCATGGAAAAGTCAGAGATCTGTGATGGAAAAGTCATTTGCATTCTTGCTTTGCAAAACTGAATGTTAAAAAGCTCAAATATAAAAAAAAAACAATCTACTAAAATATACAAAATATCAGTATGTATCTAAAGTTAAAATTTAAGGGCTGATCTGGCCCACAGAAAGAAGTTCTTTTTACATTGAACATCGCATCCTAAATGCAACGCAGGTACATTGCAGGGATACTTTGTCAGTGAATTAAGCAAATGAAAATGCCATGTAATATAAAATGTGCAACACAGATTTAATGAAATGCAAATTTACAATAACATGAATTTGTACTTTCATTACAACGAGTACAATACATGAATTAGTACATTACTAGTTACTTTCAACATGGTAAATATGATGATGTCAAGTAAGACTTAGAATCAACTACAACTAAGTACTTAATTAACTTATGGAGTACTTGCGGTTCGAAATGATATCTGTTTTGCATATAATTTATGTTAAAACTTGTGTTGTGCAGTTTATCTAATATATCGGTTTCTTTTACTTAATTTAATCGCCCACCAAAGAGGTATCATGAGTACATAGGTGAAAGGTTAATACAAATAAGCTGGTTCTGGCCTTCTTTGTGGGTAAAATAATGTTGTTTGATAGAATTACCTCCTCTCCTATGAGGTGACGCATCTTTTACAAAAGGAACTGCATCGTGACTGCAGATGGCTCTGAGAATTCAACCTAGTTTTCTTGCTTTCTAATGTTGTGACGACGAACAATCAGATTGCTCTGATTATTTATGCAGGATAGGAGCAGCTTCTTTATGATTACTTAATTCACTGACAAAGATCTCATTCTTAATAGCATCTTTTTTTTTAGATCAGGTGCCCCACTTTCTATGGAAAAATTATTTGATATTCTCTCTCCCTGACTTATCTTTAAGATTTATCTCATGAATTTTGGAATATTCTATTCTATTCTATTCTATTCTCTATTTTTAGGAATAACTAGTACTAATAGGGAAACAGCCTATAAATTAAGAGATAGAAACAGAAAAACTGAAATAACGTTTTGAGAATTATGGTATTAATATGGATTATTCGAGTCGAAATATTTGAAAATATTAATTTCTTACGACGTTGTAGAGCAAAGCACGAACATCTAATAAGAATGAATGAAATGAATATAAGGCACCTGCACATGATACACGGAAGTAAGGATTCCGGATCAACAAATGGTAGAGGGTGACTCAACTATGTTCTATTCATTGTTTTTTTTATATATATATAATTATAACAAGTATTATGTTGGGTTAATTTTGGTCATAAGAAATCATAAGATGACCATAGGTTTTATTGTATGAAGTTTTTATAATCTTGAGCATTCCAATCCTTTTATTAGGGGCAGTAAAAAGTAAATGTTAAGATCTTTTTTTTTAAACCAGCAAGAGGTAACGAATAGAAAAGCGGTGGCTGATTAAGTAGCATTGTCAATTTTCCATTTCTCTAAAAGCTTGCATGCGAAATAACTTAACATAATAAATTTTTTTTTAAAAGTATCCTTTATTAATAGCTTTGTCTTATAAATTTTTAAGACTAGAAATAAGGAATAATATTGATGATTTGAATGCTTTATGAGTGTAACTGATAGCTAAAATGTTTAATGAGTGCAAATGTTGACTAAAATAATAAGCGCAAGTGATGGTTAAAACGCTTAATTAATGCAATGGTGGCTGAAAAACTTAAGGAGTGCAGTTGATGTTTAAAAAATTTAATAAACTTCCTCTGTGAAATTAGAATAAAAACAATACATTCTATAAGAATCTGTAGAACTAAAAAAAAATGCTTACACAAGATAAATGTTCAGAAAATCTTGACATATTTTAAAAAGTAGGAGTGAAATGAAGATATTTTTAAATTTCTTTATCTAATCATTAATTCGAAGTTTATACGTATTTTTAAAGTTTTCTTTTTTCGAATATCAATCAAAAAGGCAGAAGTTGCCAAATAGATCGGACGATATATTTAAAGGATATCTTGCCAGGAATATATATTTTTATGTAGGAAAAAAGGCAAATGTTAGAGAAAATACAAATTAATAGCATATGGAAAGCTATGAAATGTATAAATAGTTCTGATATAATTCTCTAATGGCTGTGGAAATATTTTAAATATTTCAGTAAAATTGGATTTTTAAAGTAGAAATCGATCATTTGTATAACAAAATTTGATATATAAAAGAACGTTTTTATATATAAAAAGTTCTTTTTACAGCTCTAAGCCGCTTAGGAAAGCGTATAAGGCAATCATTGGTCACTCGTAATCTTTCACTGACTGTACCCGTATCCTTTAATTTCGGGAATTGACTTCACGAAATAATTTTCGTGAAATAATGATAAAACGCTATAATTATTTACATCAATTTGTTGTTCAGTTGTTATTTCTAGTCCTGATCCAATTCAGTGCAATTAATTTTCGAGGATAAATGTTAAATGAGGTCGATTTAAAGCCGAGTAAATTCATTACGGAATAATTGAAACTGACCGAATTTTTATTGATCTTGATAACATGATGCATTAAATAGGAGTCTAGTTATTACCGTAGTATATCTCTATAATTAAAATCTTCTTTTACATCCCAATAATATTGATTTTTCAAACCCTTTTCCGTCAAAATGATGCTAAATATTATAAATAACAAGGATCGAAAAGACATAAAAGTAAGAATCAAATTATTTGGAAAGCTAATTTATGAAATCAAAGTAAATAATGACGCATTCTGTTAACATAAATATAAAATTTCATTTCTAAAAATAGATAAATACTTTTAATTACAAAAAAGATAATTGATTTGATGACTAAAATTTTAAATATAACTGGAAAGATTTCATGATACGGAGATTCAATCTCAAATAATAATAATAATAATAATAAAGATTATGAAAAATAATCATGTAGTTTGAAATATCCCATAAATTGAATAGTAATCTGTTATATTACCGCTTTTCCCTTTTTCATTTTGCAACTTCTATATCAAATGTCCTTTAACATTTTACATGACATTTAAATATGGAATTTTTTGTAATGAAATATCAATAATTCTCCATGGAAATCTGTCGCTCAGAGTTTATAAGTTTCTAAAAATAAATATTTCCTTAAAAAGGTATATATTTAGTGGATGCAACTCATTCATTTCATAGGTCATTTTTCGATATTCAGTCCTTAAGTTCGTTTTGGTTTCAAAATGGCGGCGATCGAACGAAATAAGGGTAGAGGACCGTGTCCAGAGGCGAAGATTGCGGCGAATGGGTGGCGAGGACTGATTAGAGGACACCCACTTGTGCGGCGAGGCACGCCAATTCTAATTAACGCTAATTTCGAACATTCTGTCACAGCCAATCAGAGCTTTAATCGTTCTCCCCACGACCCTTCGCGAGTCCCTTGATTATCGTCGTCCACCCTCTCTTTCCTGGTTTCACGAAAAAGAACCAGGACTAGAATGAAACTGATTGACTCTTCTAGAGCATAGAATCGTCTAGAGAATAGAATATAGGAGTTAATATTTTGGCCTTTTGTTCGAACCACAAATTGCACAAAATTATAGAATTGTATTAAGTAACAATATACAAATGTAGTTCAATTCATCTGATGCTAATCCATAAGGATAAGTTTTGAGCTTAAAAATTGTTCAGAAATAACGTAAAGAATTATATTTTGTACTGCTTGAATTTTCTGAAAAAAAAATTATTAAATTCAAATTTATTATTCAGCTTTCTAGGCCTATTAGTCATATTTGGTAAAATACTTTCGATACACTAATATTTTAAAAAGAAGTTCCACGCTTTTGTGACTAATGCTGGCTAAAATTCAATGCTTTAAATACCTCCTTTTTATTGATATTACACTATTTCAGTGAAACTCGATTACTTTAAGAAAAACTTGTGAATGGTATCCTCACTGTGAATGTTCAATGTTTGTTTCATAACTCGATCAATTTGTCTGGGAGCTTTCTTTTTGTTTAAAATGACAGTGTAGCCAGAAATTTTTACTAAATATAATTAAAAGAATGGGCATTCTATTAATTATATTGCATTATATTTGTTGATGCGAACAATAATGGTTTTTGAAGTTCTTAAATCCTTTTACAACTCACGTATATGACCATTCTTAACGATTCAGAAATTAACAACTATGTCACAGTTCAAGTAGACAATCTGTATATTCTATTTTTTTTCACTGGGAAATAACACTCAACAAGTAAAAAAAAAAAAAAAAAAAAAACGTTTACTGAAATTAGAATAAGAAAAGTAAGTAATAATTTCCTTTTTCTTTTATATCAATATCTATTAAAAGCCAATTATGTATTTATCGGTAAGACATATTGGAAATACTCAACAATAATTTCCAATTACTAAACAATTTATTTCCGTGATTCTTCTGAAACACTTAAATTTATCTCCTTAATAATATGGGATGTATAGGGTTTCCTAATTACATTTCTACTAATAATAAAGATGAAGGTGTGTATGTGTATTAATACACATACATAATACACATGTATATTAATACACGAACCGAATTACTGATATTATACTCGGTGAAACAGGCTGATCGTCTGGGGCGATTGATTTATTCTAAAACCTTTAAATTACGTATTTTTGTCAGCAAGTTAAGTTTTCTAAATAGTTTCCATGTTTAAGTTAAGATATCTCTGTAATTTGCAGTTTTATCTTTGAATATTAAATATTAACCTCTTGTTATAGCTTATCCATTTTAAGCATTGAACCTAATTCAATTTTTTTTCACGTTGTAATAAATTGTTAAGTCTTATGTCCTTAATTAAAAAAAAATTCTTTTATAGATGGTTTGAAAAAAAATTAACCAATTTAACTTTTAAAAGCAATTTTCACCTGCATGCATAACAAATTATACAAGTAGAGTATCTTAAAAATTGTGTAACAATCTAAAAAGTGAATTACATAATATCAATCAACTGTCTCAATATAAATTATTTTAGAGATATTATTTTTTTAAAATCTGAAATATCCTCAGTCTAATGCTCTAATGAGGAAAAAGTCAGTGTCAGTCACTTACATCTATCTATCTCTCTCTATATATCTATACTTATAATAAAGCTCAATGTGTGTGTGTGCGTGTGTGTATGTTGGCGCTCTACAGGCCAGACCATTCAACCTACAGCTACCAAATTTGGCACGTGTATACCTTGGAGGCCGGGAATGTGCACCTGGGGGTTATTTTTTCGAATTTTTAAATAGAATTTTATTTATTTAAAAATTAAGCGAAATTTTGACGCGTTTCTGCTATAACTTCCGAAAATATTACCGCACAAAAAAGATTTTTACATCAAGTTAAAGATCAAAAATTTATCTTTTAAATGATACCAATGTTTTAACCTTAAATTAAATTTCTATTTTTAATGAATCTTTAAATAAATATTTTAACTATATTTTTCGACAATTTTTTTCGTACAAAATAAAAATAAAATTTAAGCTGCACGATCACGTTTCGCATTCATGGTAAAAGATTAGCTTTTGTCAAAGTGTTGCCATCCATTGATTAAAGCTCCAACTAAAAATAAATTAAATCTTTTTAAAAATGAAATCTGCAAAAATGCAATTTTCTGTAGAAAATGAAACAAATATAAAATATTATTTTTTTCTAAAAAAATAAATTTTAGAAAAATTAATTTATGATCTTTTACACTCTCTATATTATTAATCCAATAAATCAGTTTTATTTTAAGGCAAGTTTTGTTCCATATGGACAGGATATCCATTCAAATCAGGGCCACACAGCTAATTTGTAAACCTTTAGTAAGAGACAGATATGCTAAAATGGTTTAAATGGAAAATGATTATATTTTATGTAACTTGATTCAATAAATGCTCTAATAAATAACGAATTTTTGATTTTACATAAAGCTTCTGCTATGGAAATCACGAATAACAAAATGTTCTTGAAACACTAATATTTTAAATAAAAAGAGTTAATTTCCAATCAACTAAATCAATCACTTAAACTGACTTATTTATGAAAATTTGAATATCACTATTCAATAAAAAAAGGATAATTTTAGATTTTCCATCGATCGTTTCAAAGAAAATACGCCAATCAGTGCGCAGGTTTCTCGAGATTAATTGTCCTAAGATTATGAAAATGTTGAGTTTTTCTAAATTTTTAACATTCAAAGTTTTATAAATCAGTCTTAGTTGTTTCGTGGAAAATACAAACATTTATTTAAAATTTGGTGTGTCCAGTATATTTCTCAGAATATGATACCTTACTGCATTAAATTTAGACTTCATAATTTTTGAAATATATTTATAGGTCGGAACAAAATATTGTTGTTGATTTCATTTCAATCCTTTTGAAAGCAAAACTAAAAACTGAATTTTATGCAGAATCTGAGAAATTTTTGTTGAATTATTCTTTGAGATATTACATAAATTATGAAAAATATTTTATAGTTCACATAAGACTTAAATACCGAGCGATTCTGTTTGCAGTACTCATAA
This sequence comes from Argiope aurantia, assembly GCA_026543865.1. Lineage (NCBI taxonomy): Eukaryota > Metazoa > Arthropoda > Arachnida > Araneae > Araneidae > Argiope > Argiope aurantia. The sequence goes on from JAPMOR010035711.1 coordinate 854,878, forward strand.
TCATTAATAATAATAATAAATAAATAAATAACGATAAAAATGACAAATAAAATAAAACGCTTTGTTTCATTAAAAAATATTTTTACATTAATTGCAATTTCAGCATTTCCAATTTAAATTAAATTTGAAGTTTTACCGGAAATGATAACAAATTAGGAAAATATATATAATAAATTGAACGAAACGATCTAAACAACAGTATAAGTTTGGTATGACTATCAAAATTTGAAGATTAAAAATTGTTTGAGAAGATATTAAGAAACAAGTTATTTGAAATATTTAATTGATAATTGTAGCGAGCGATAATACTGGCGAACCTTCTGGTCTCCAAAGGCGGCTAGCCTGCAATAAAACTATCAAAGTTTTTAGTCTTTAACAATGGAACCAGCACTTAAATATCATTAAATATTAAAGAAAACACGACTGTTACTCAAATAATAGATCTCTCCACTATTTTTTAGACTTAGAAATAGTAAATAGACGTGACGTTTTTTAGTACTTTTAAAGCAAGAGGAGTGTCCAATTCTCCCTACGAGATGATGAACTGCGTTCCCTCGATTATATAATATATAAAATAAGGCTATTGTAAGGCTAAGTAATATTGTAATATATTCAAGAAACAAAATTCAGAAAGTAAATTCGGCTAAAGAAATATTTGTTTATATTATATGTAAAGTAATGTTGTATGCATGTTTATAATATAAGTATACTAAAGGAAATATTTGTTTTTATTATATGCACAGATTTATTGTCTACTCCAAGTATGAATTCATCATATTGCATCGAAGAATTTATTGTGGGTATCTGAAGGTTAAATGGGCTCTGGACAAATGTCTGATCAAAATATCTATAATATCTATCCTGAATCAACATGCATAATCGATGTTCACTCTCAATGAGGGTTCGAAAAGTCTTAAACCATCCCAAAATTTTCTAGTCTGCTTCTAGTGATCGTCAATGTCTACCTATCTACCAAATCTGATAAGTATATGGAAAAATCAATAAATGTACCTTTCTCAACTGCATGGACTGATTAAACGAATATGTTAGAAAAGAAATTTAGATTGAATTCTCACAATATCATTATATAATCCACTAATATCATTATATAATCTATTATAAGGATATCAGTGGATTATATAACCATTATATTTATCAAAATAACCATTACCAAATGCTACTAAGTTACTTTTGTATAAATACAGTGACTATTAATAATTCTGTAAAGTGTTTTTTTCCTAATAATTGTAAGCTCTTTTTAGTGGAAAATGTATAAGCGAATCAATAAAAAATAATTTACAAAAGAAAAATCAGCGTTAAAACAAACAAGGTTTAAAAAAAATCAATCTTAAACTAATCAAACAAATATTTAAAAATATTCACAGTATTTCAGTGCAAACTTTTATACAATATTCAATATAAAAAAACCCTCTGATTATTTCCTGAGCCTCCATAAAAATCCACCCAAGTCCTTAATTCTTATAAATTAATAATCCAAAATCCATCATCCTCAACTGACGAGCCTAATGCACCTTTTCGCATTTTTAAACGCCATCCTTTATAAGTGACGGAAAATATGTTTCTGTCAAACTCCGCGCTTCGCCTCTATCTGGCAAAGCCTAGATTTGACGCTAATTGTCGGAGACTGGCTCTAGTGTATGTTTGAGAGGGAGATCCTAAAAACTTTTCTCTTCCCTGGGACGGACAATAAACTGGCTTAATAAGTTGTTTTTTTTCCCCTTGACACGCCTCAAACATAGTGCGTTCTGACAAGTCAATTACCCCCTCTAGAAATGCTGGGCTGACTTGTGTTAGGTAAACGCCAAGCAGAAAAGCGCCAGTCTGGATACAAATCTATAAAAGATGAATTTCATGTTCATCGTTCTTATCGGGAAAAGATTGATTTGGAGGATTTTTCGAAGATGTTTCATTCACAAAAGTATTTACCAAAGAGTTAAAATGGAACTACGCATGTCATTTGGCATTTTTACTTTGTCATAAGCTAAATGTGCAAAGAAGCATTTAATCGTCTAACACTTCAACCTCGAGATATTGATGAATTTTTACTTTTACTCTTTCCTAAGTCCAATTTTCGAAAATTCGATTTGTTTATTAACGTTTAGATCAAAAATGAGAAAGATCTAGATAAATAAACAATAGCATGAATCATTATATCAAAATGATAAATCTTTATCAAATTTTGGACAAAATACCTCTTAACACTTCCTCTGTCTTTTCACTCGTGTGGGAGGGAAAACCATTATTCAAAGACACAAACGAAGGAAATTCAGTATATAAATACAATAATTATAAATCTTTATCCAATTATCTACCATTTCTGTCTTTGAATCGACTGCCTGTCTATTCGAATACATCTGAAATCGATAATTAAACACAGCTTTTGAATTAACACAGCTTTGAGCATAATTAATCAAATATTAGATTATTTGTTTGTCCGCTCGTGTATATATGAACACTGTAACTCAAAAGCGCAAAAAGGATGAAAATTTAGAAGAATGAAATCAAATACGTTATTTTGATACCAAAACTGTTCTTTTTATCTATATCATATTCTAAATCCAATAATTGAAAGTGAAGAAAAATATATACAGTCACAAATACATATCCTTCTCTAAGCGACGAAGTTAGATATGAAACTTGCCATATTAGAAAAGCATATGAGCATGAGAAAGCTGACGGAAAACGGGTTTTTTTCCAGATTTACTAATAAATTACTTTTTCATTAACTTGTCATTATTTGCCGGGTAAGTGTACTTTTTGATAATCTTAAATCCAAAATTTCTTCGGATTCTTGATTTTTCTGCAGAGCGGTGGTTTTTGTTTAAACGTCTTAACAACCGATTTTATAAGCTTTCAATCCATGAAATGCCACTTGGTTCATCTAACAAGGGGAGGGCACGAGGTTGAAAATTCAGTTCAGGATGAGGTTTAGTACAATGGTAGCATACATTTAGAAAAATCACTCAAGAAAATATTGAAGCGCAATAGCTAGTGAATTTCGAAAAAATGGCCCTCAAACTTTTTGCATATATTAATAATGAGTCGACGTTACCGAGGCTTGAATAGTATAGAGGACTGAGCACTGGCGTAGCATTCGGGAGACCCGAATTCAATCCTAGTCTAGCAGTCCTGGTCTTTTTGCTTTTTTTCCCCTAATTTATTTCAAATTAATTTACCAATTTACAAACCGTTTTTATTAATATGTTTTTCATTTTATGCAAAAATAAATATTTATGCAAAAATAAATATTTTATGCAAAAATAAATATTTTATGCAAAAATAAATATTTTATGCAAAAATAAATATTTATGCAAAAATAAATATTTATTCTATTAATTCTGCATCATAATTTCATTTTTAAAAGAAAAATATTAGAAGAAATATTAAGAAGAAATTAGAGATTCAGAAAGGTAAGATTTTCTCAAAGAACACAGTTCAGTCCACCAGGAATGATAACAAATCAATCTTAAGTGTGAAACTAAGGTTTGTACTGAGTCTAGCGAGGGATTTTTGACGAATTATCGCTGGCATGTGGTTAATACGAAAGTACCAAAATCAAATCTGTATTTTGGATCTTTTTTTTCCGACCTATTAAAACAAAATTTGACATAGATTGCAACTGTATTCACACGATAACATATCAAATTTCCTTTATTGAAGTTATAATATTTTTGAATTAGAGCATTTACATGCAAGCAAAAATATAGATAATCAATCCCTTGACGGATTCCATCCAAATTTGACAAAGATCTTCATTTTAGATGTAATTCCGCGTACCTATTGAGTTCATTTGTTCACAGCCAGACAAATAGACTTATCCTACAGGAATTTTATTCAAAATTTGACAAAAATCTGTAAATTTAGTTTTAAGTCCAAATTTTATTCTTCTAGTTCAAAGTGGTTTTAAGTTATCGCATTGAATGAGAGACAGGGCGACAGGCAGACATAATTCCAAAGATATGTGTTTTGGAGGGAAGAAAATATGAAGCGTGGAAATTCGTCAAAATTTAGAGTTCAAAGTTTTTGATGATTACAATACTTTCTCTTAGTATAATATTTTTTACAAGAGAAAGTAAAAATTGCTCACGAAACATTTATCATAAAAAAAAAAAAACTAATGGCATGGTCTTACCATGAATTTTTCTACATCTGTTTATCACATTATATTAATCTTTCATCTCTTAAACAGGCTCTGGTTTTAAATCCTTTTATTGTTACATCTCGCATGTAATGTTCAAGAATTTTGAAATGGTAATTATTTTACTACAAGTATTTGCAATTACAAAATTTACACAAGAAGAGATGTAAAATTCTTTTGATTAACAAAACTGTGAGAAAAGGAATCTGTTTTTAGATTCTTTTTATTTATTTATTTATTCCTCTTATCTTTCAGAACAAGTGGAATAATTCAACTTTTGTCATTTATTGATCAGGTACAAAATCAAAATACTCATTTAAAAAAATGAAAGCATATGTTATATGAAATGTTTCAATGAATGTGGAAATATTTGAAATATTATAATATTTAAGTAAATATTAACCACGCCTTCCGAATAGACAAAAAAAAAATCATTTTGCAGCAATGGAATAATGTAATAAACCGGTGATAAAATACCAGAGCAATAATCCAGATATCTTTAAAAAGCCAAAGTTTACACATAATTTCTAGACCCGCCATACTTGGTTTTATAATTCTGATAAACAAAACGGTATACTGAGTAGTAAACTACACTGCAAATGCCAGTCTTTTATGTAGGGGTAAAAATCGTAAAACATGGGAAGTAAATCCATGAAAAGGATCTGAAAAACCGTACTCAAATCCCGATATGAGAGGGGTTGCTCTATAAACAGCTTCCATAAACTTTCTGTTTGTATTTAAGGCATTTTTAACTGCTCGTCCTAAGGCGATCCTGTGAGAAAAAGCTGATTTTGAATTTAAGGAATTCTCCTCTGTATTGGATGATCAGGGGTGAACATATATTGGCATTCTTCTTACCCTTGTTTGACATCTCTTAAAGAAATCCAGACATAAAAACTTTATTGTTTTCCACTTAAAGAATGAGCCGCTGCCATTTTTCTCGAATTTAAAGTGCCGCGCTGTTATGAAGAGGAAATAAAAGGCCTAGAAATTTGTCTGCCTCGAATTAAGAAAAGTTTGTTTGAGTTATCCAACCATAAAAAAGAGTGAGAAAATTAAATAAATTTCGATTTTTTAAAAATAATTTTTAATTCCGTTTTAATTTTTCTAATAAAATATGGTAAATATTTGATTCATTAAAAATTATATTACGAGATTTAATTTAAACTCAACGATATAGAATTTTCTGAGTTCTAAAACTAAATATAATCTTTTTTTTTTATTTATATCTATCTCTGGATACTTTTTAAAAATTTATTAAAAATCTAAACTTATTTTATATGTTAAAAATTGGCATCATTGGGAAGATAATTGATTAAATTTTACGTTGACGTAAACATAATCTTTGTACTGTAATACTTTCAGATATTATCTGAGAAAAGTACCAAAATTTCAATTAATTTTTAATTAATTAAAATATCAAAGAATTTCCATGAGATGCACATTCATATCCTTCAAAGTATATATGTGCCAGATTTGATAGCTATAGCTCAAACAATTTGGCCACTTGAGCAACAACATGCATAGACAAATTGACACACAAGCCACATATCCCGCCCCCAGCATACATACATATATTCACACACACAAACAAACAAACAATAATCGTTTTTATAACTAAATATTCTGATATCAATTGTTGTATTTGCTGGGTAGCAAAGATAATTGTTGTGAACAACATATGGATTGCGAGCTTTCACATCCTTGAGATAGACAAATTAAATTTAACATGCTTTTATTTTGCAGTTTTTGCATAAAAATTATAGATATTGATGAATTCTGGATGAAATCCTTCAACAGGAAATTTATACGAATTTGAGCAAAACAATTCAAATTCACTATAAACTAGATGGATTTATTTATTTATTTTTTGAACTTACATAATATTTTTTTACATTAAAATTATAAATAACTATTATGTTTTGAATGAGAAATCTGCCTATCAGTCTCCACATATATAGTGCTATCTAGAGATAATCAGACGCAAAGAATTGTATATGTGAAATTTAGCACATGTTTTTATCATCCGATTTGGAGCTATGTGTCAAAGTTCATTCAACGTCCATTATGCTGGTATGTATATTCTCGAGTATGTGAAAGCTATAACGGTACAAACTAGATGCATGGATTTTTGTATCTAATAATTAAATATAAACGACACAGAAAATAAAATTACTACTGTCTCCAAGTAGATTTTTTTCAACAACACTTATTTGTAATAGTATCACGTCTAGAAATAGCGAAGAATTTTTAAATAAATTTAAAATGCATGATTAAATTTCTGAATGTTGAATTCTCACGGTACCATTGGCACTTCAATACTAAAATGAACTTCAGATTGCTTAGGAAGAACGTGTAGTGAAAATGTATTTTAGTTTGATTTATAAAGACGTGCTGACAATATTCGAAAATTGGCGAAGCAAGAGAAATGCTAATAAGACAGAGGAAAATTATACTTCAGGTTAATTTTTAAAAATAATCTGCATATTGGACAGTTTATTTTTAAATTTCAAGATCATTTGGAAAAATCGACATTTAAAAAAAACAATTTACATTTATTATTCAAATTAATATATTAAAAAACTATAATTGATCCATTAAAATTTGTGAATAAAAATCTTGCCGAATTTTAAATAAAAAATGTATATGTAATTTTTTATTGAATTAATTTTGAAATTATTCAGTATTAGTTTTGAAAATACAAGAATGAAACTAATAGGAATATTATGTAGATTTGTAAGGTTAAAATATGAAATTAATGTAAAACATTTATTGCTAACGATTAAGGAATTTGAATAAGTACTCGAGAATTTTCACTTAAAATTCCAAAATAATGAAAAAGCAAACGATTTATCAAACGAAAGAATAAATTATTTTAAATACTGTGCATTCACATAGAATACTGAGGATATATTTCATGTCATAGTGAATCATATTTACAGAGATATTTTGATACTGAAGGAATTCATATAACTTCACATATATATATTTTTTCTGTAACAGCATACATTTGCCAGTAAGTTGTTAGCATTTTTGGAAATGTTCGCTGTTTTTTATGTAAACATTATTTATATAAACAGTTCTTTATATAAACATCAAATAGGTAAGTTGAATAACATTTGTTTTGTCAAATAAACAAAAAATTAAAACTATGAAAATTTTAAATCGTAGGCTTAACACAGGACTGTTTATCTTGTGTTATGAAAATTAGTCAAAATATTTTCGTTTAATTATAAGAATTCATTTTACATGGAAAAGTATATGTGAGACAGCAATACTTTTAAAGAAATTAATTAATTTTAAAAGAAAAAACATTAATTAACTTTGAAAAGTTTAATCGAAACAAAATTCTGGCTTTTGCGAGTCTATAGGTTTTTGAGCTTATGAAGAACCATAAGAACGAATTTAAATATATCATTAATAAATTTATGTCTCAATGATTAAAATATAATTTGTTCTAAAATGACAATTTTTCAATGTTTCAAATCGAACTCCTGATTCTCATTATTAGTTTTGAGATTTAATGTCTGCAATGACTAAATAGGACAACAGACAATTTTGACTTTATACAACAGGACTCAGACAACAATTTTGGTACCCGAGATTTTCACCGATTTCATTTGCATTTTATGAGTTTTAGATTTTGCTTATCTTCTTTTGTTTATTATATACTTGTCGCTTTCTGTTCATAATTTCATCAAATAGTCGAATCCGTGTTATTTTAATTGTCCTATATATGTCCTGTTCATTGAGTACACGAACATTTCTAATGGAGGTCAATCCCATGACATCATAGCTATATTAAAAAGATGAATGTCCGAGTCATCTATCTTCTAATTTTCGTGGTACTATAACTTTACTTTTTTATTTGTCATGATTTATTAGATTTATTAGTCATTCTACACAAATATTTAAATCCTTTTTGTTTAGCCTTCAGCAGTGAAGAAATAAATATTTGATTTAACAATAAAAACTATCAGAATTTCAGAGCGATAATTAAATTTATTGTTAGAAATTAAAGAAAAAATAATTTTTTTAAAAATGCAAAAATTTAGGAAAAAATTGCACGAATTTTAAATTGGTATAATCAAAAATACAATTTTAAAATTTTAAAATAGTTTAATATTTACTTATGCTCAATAATATTTTTGGATGTTATTGTAAAAAAATGCCAAAATTAAGTTAACATTCTAATTAAAATTAAAAAAGAAAAATCTTTTACTCTCAGAAGCACATCTAGTTAAAATTAAAAAAAGAAAAATCTTTTACTCTCAGAAGCACATCTAGTTAAAATTGAAAAAGAAAAATATTTTATTCTCAGAAGCACATCTAGTTAAAATTAAAAAAGAAAAATCTTTTACTCTCAGAAGCACATTCCGATCTTTCAAGATATATATATATATATAGATGTGCCAAATTTTTAAATTAGGTCAAACTGTCCGATACAATCAAGGCTTCTGAAGGCACCAGGCTTGTTATTAACTAAAAAAAAAGAATTTTCAATTTTGTGGTTGCCCAGAACACTTCTTAACAGAAGGGCCAAATGAATTCCATAATTTTTGTTCTTATGACAGTGAGGTCAAATGAATACCGCGAATTTCTTTCTATCTTATTCAAGAAATTCTCAAAATGAGGATTATTTATTTATACTGTCTATTGCTGTCTAATGATCAAAAAAATATTCCAACTTTAAGTACTTATCTACTTATTTCAAATATTTCTTGTACTATATATACAAAGCAAAGACTATTCTGATCAACAGCCTTCGTTAGAAGGGACTCATTAGAATAGAACATTAGATATGGTATATACAAGATGATTCGACTTCATTTGACTAAGTGGTCCTAGATGGCATTCATTTTTCCAGGAACTATTTCTCTCTGTTAAAAATCTCTTTTCCTATCCAACAGTAATATATATTTCTAATATTTAAAAAATATAAGAAGAAAGAATACAACATGAGATTCCAAATTCTTGATTAAAAAGATAACTGTTTCTAAATCCACACAATAACCCATTGATGTTTATAAACTTAATCTTCTCTTTGACCAAAATTATGGTATCACAAAGTTTTTTTTATTCATTGCATGACTACATCACCGAATTGAGAATATCTGTTCAAGGAATAAATTGTTCTTTTAAGTTTTACGTGTTCTAATGTGTAATTGCATTAAATATGAATAGAGAAATACTGATTTTATATCTGAAATCAATGCCCCAATAATATAAAAATCAATTAAAAAATTCCAAGGACACTATGTTTTTATTGGTCAATCATCATCATCCAGCTTAGATAAGCTAATGAAAACTATCTTTCACGGAAGATAAAAAAAAAATGATTTCTGTTACGTTTAGATTTGCTTAAAGAAATTTCTATATTTTATCTCGCCAATTCTGAACATGTGCTCTATTCGGCAATAATTCCTTTACACTTGCAAACACATGTTTTCTTACTTCTCAAAAAGACAAAAATAATTTACTTTTTACTTTGAAATTTCTCAAAATAAGAATTAAATTCTCAGGCGCTATTTTTTAGTGTCATGAACGTATCCGGAAAAATTAGGAGCTGTGAATGCATTATTTTATTTTGATCGAATCGAAACGTTGTTATCCGATACATGTAGTAATTTTCGTACTCTTTATCTTCGTTAGAAATTTTTATCTAGAAATTCGAATCATTCTTGCATATTGTCATCTGGAAATTTCATACGAAAGGATGGCTATACAAATAAGTTTAGTTTATACTGATATAATCATTTAGGGTATCAGCATTGGAAATTCATCGGTTATACATAATGTCAAATAAGCTTGAATCATCCGAATAAGAAATTAATATTTATGTACGTGCATTTTATCCATACTGAAATGTTTCTCTCTGCGTATTTTGGTATCTCATATGTAGCATAATGCTTTAAATCCATCCATTTTTACTTGCGCAAATTGTTTTTGTTTTACTAGTGAACTTTGTATTTACCTACAGTAAGTACTTTATTTCAAAACAGCATTTTCATGCATTATTTTGTATGATTTAAGAACTTATTTTAGTAACTGACATTTGTGATTTTTTTAGACCTTTATCTTGTTTACTCATTTTACATACAAAGTAATATTCGCATTTATATTTTTGAACTTAATACATGGCAGTGTTATTAAACTTATTTATATAACAAATTTTATATAAATTGAATAATGTAAATTAAATTTTTTATATTATTTATTTTCTCTAGCTGCCTTGTCAACAAGTTGGATTCCAGGATTAATGGTTGCTATACATTTCAATTAAAGACGTTGTAAAGCGGTGTTTTAATGGTACAAAATATTTTTAAAATTCACATATAGTTGTATCATTCATACTTTTTAAAAATCTTTCAACGCTTGTTCTGCTAAGCATTTCCTTAATTTTCTATCAATATCTTTATGCATCCCATTACATCAATTTAAACAGCAGCAGTATTTAAAAATGGGTGTACTTTAAACATTTTTTTTTTACCATTGCTTTGTCCTGAAGAAAAATCTCAATTATAAGAGCGACATTTTTTAATTATCATATCATAAAAGTAACTTAACTTGGAAAAATCGTCCAAATCTTTATCATTTTCATTACAAACAATATAAAAAAGTTAGGTTTAAATATTAATTGCAATTCTGAAAATGGTTCGAATTTCACTTTAACAATGAAATATAACGTTATAAAATATGCTTAAAAATATTTTTAAAGTCTATTAAAAGTAGAAAAAATCATGCAATGAAAAAATTTGTATGATTAAAATGATAAAATTTTGAATTTTAAGATTATGTAAAAATAAATTTTTGTGCTGCATTATTTCTGGAAACTATCCTGAGAAACAGTCAAAAATTCGTTTAATTTTAAAAATTAAATAAAATATCAAAAGAATAATTCTTATTTGTACTTTAGTACCTTTCAAAATATATTTGGACCAAGTTTTGTAGCTCAAGTTAAAATAATTTTACTGGAGTGTCAACATATTGACACAAAGATGCACCCACGTTTATTCATCTTTATTACTAACAGACATTTCTTCTTGTGCTCTAAACATGCTGAATTATTTTTCTTTAACATAATTTGTTCATTAATTTTGTATTCATATATAAAGCAATTCTTCTCTTTATATTTATAATGCCATGCAGCGTTTCTTTTCAAATAAAGTTCATTGATTCTATATCAAACTGAATGGACCCATTTGAGTTCTAGAATAAAAACAAATATTTAAGTAACTTCTATTTATAACTTCACATCTATAAAATAGCAGCAGTAAATACTGCATGCATATAAAACTTCGAAAAAGAATGTTAAGTGAATAAACCAAATATTTTCTTAAATATATTTTTTCATATGAAAATTATTTCGAATATTGAACTGTAAGTTTCTTCCAATAAAGGATTTAGCCCCCCCCCCGAAAAAATTCTTCATTTATTGAGAAACTTTCAAATGGGACACTTACAAAAGCGCAAATCACGTCTAAAACAATATTTCAATAATATATATGTATGTGTATGTAATTTTCCAATTGAAGATCTTAACCAATGATAGAAAATGACCACAATTTAAATGACTCATGGTAGAAATCAATACCAATCCTCAGGGAAAAAATTGTGAGATAATGACTTTGTCACAGGATATTAATTTAACAAACCGAATAATTTCTCAATTATGGTTTCTCAAATGGAAAACTATTATGAACACTGAATTGCAAATGCCTTCCAATAACATATTTAGCAAGCTGAAAGTTTCTAAAACGGCCACAAATATTCATGCATAGTAAATTCTCAAAGTAGTTAATTCATTGAATATAGTAACAGAAAATAACATACTTATTAAAAACAATAAAGTGAGATATTAATCAATAAACTAAATGATTTCTAAAATCTATTTTCTACTAGAAACCATTATGAACACAGAACTGCAAATGCTTTCCAATAAAGTATTTAGTAAACTGAAAATTTCTGAAATGGCCAGAAATGTTCAATGAATAGTACATTTCCAAAGTAGCCAACCGGTTTGACGAATGTAACTATAGAAAATATGAAATCCACAGAACAGTAATAAAGGGGAGTCATTAAGCCAAACAAATAATTTGTAAATTATAATTTTTCAAAAGAAATTACTGTGAATATGGAATTGAAAGTGTTTTCTATTAAATGATTAGTATTTAACAAGCCGGACATTTAAAAAAAGGTCAGAAGTGTCCGATGAATAGCAAATTTTCAAGGTAATCGGTTTGATGAAATTAGTTATAGAAAATATTACATCCGTAGAAAAACAATAAAATGGAATATTAATCCAACAAACCAGACAATCTCTAAAATATATTTTTCCAAATGAAAACCATTACGAACACGGAACTGCAAGTAACTTCAAATAAAGTATTTAGCAAGCTGAATATTTGAAAAACATCCACAAATGTTTGATGAATAATAAATTGCCACAGTAAACAGATTGAAGTATGTAATTACAGAGAAAACAAAATCGAAGAGCAGCAATGAAAGGAGGCATTGATCCCTAATCGACAAAACTAATAATTTATAAAATATATTTTTCAAGGAAACTATTACGAATATTGGGCTGTAAGAATTTTCCAATGAAAAATTTAACCACATGAATATTTCAAAGACATCAAAGAATATTCGATGAATAGTAATTTTTCAAAGTAATCAATTCTACAATGTAGCTAGATTAAATACCAGATCCGAAGAACAACAGTAAAATTAAGTATTGAACTAAGAAATCAAATCGTTTCTAATATATAATTTTCAAAATGGAGCATTGGGCTGCAAGAATCTTCCAATGAAGGATTTAACCATATGAATATTTCAAAGAAGTCCACGAATGTGCGATGAATAGAAAATTCTCATAAAGTAGTCAGTTCGAGGAATGTTAACAGCCCAAAGAGCAAACAGAGAAGCACAAAAAATACATATAAAGAAAAAGCAGGCAAGTGTTTTCGGGAGTGCAAATAAAATGCTGACGACAGCAGAGACCCAAGAGCGGAAAAAGATGAGGTGGCTAATATGGGTTGGATCAAGAAATTGATTTAGCGCCAGCCCTTGAGAAAGCTTCTTAGAGGCTGGAATTCTTTTAGACTCGAAGAGGTGCCATGAAAAGAAGGGAAGCTCAGTGTTGTTTTAGACGTTGAGTTTGTAAGCTATGGTTAGGTTAGAAAAAAGTTGATAAAATTTTTACAAGCCGCAACCTGAAAAATATTGGCAATCCAATATTTGGAGATTCAATTTTCTCAAATCCTTTTTGTTGCATTTCGTATGAACATGATTTGTTTCTTTTCCTATTGTGGGGGCAGTCGATAACCATACTTTTTTGAAATTCAATGAAGTGAGATAGATACCAACTAGAGCAAGAATAGTAGCTTTGTTTGTTGCTATCGGAAATGTAGGCATTTAAAATGTGACCCAGCTTTTTTTTTTGAAATCTCATCAATACAAACTAGACTAGGTAAATATTGTTTTTAGTGAAAGGTTTTTAATGTTAGCAGAATAAAGAGGCGTTTGACATTAAAAGGAAATGCGAAAAAAAAATGAAAAAGGATAGTGTTAAAACCAGCGGTAGTGTCTCCCTAAAACTTTCTCGCATACTATCTAATAAACTTATCCTGCCAGAGTAAGTTTAGCATGACACTGGCATATAGTAGTTACAAAATATTAACTTTTGGCATCACTTTAGCATTTTTATTGAATTTTTTGAGTCACCCTTGAAGAGTTATTTGGCTATTAAGCTCTGGTATGCGTTAGTAATATCCGAAAATCGAAACTTTGCTTTACAAACGTTTTCCCCATCGATTAAAACAAAGATTTGATACAAAACTAAACTTGTAATTACAAAATGCGTTACCAAATTCGATATATTTAAATCCTTTCGTTTTTGAGCAATCGCGTTTACATGTTTCTGAGAATACAGAGCGCCATATGGGCAACCTTTGATACGTGTCTACGCTATAGACATCAAATCTGGGCACCGAATTTTATCTATTTAGCTCTCTTTATTTTGTAGTTACAGTGCCAACTTATATTAGAACAGCTGGACAGACAGACTTCCTCTGAACAGAGTTTACTCAAAATTTGATAGAATGTTGCAAGTTTAGTATAAAAACCATGTACCAAATTTCAACTGTCTAGCTCGAAGCATCCTTTAGTTATTTTTATCACAGAAAGAATGACAGGCAGACATTACACAAAAATGTGTTTCACGAACTCAGGGAGGTCTAAAACTTGGAGATTCGTCAAAATCTAGAGTTCTTAGTTTTTGACAATCACTATACGTTTTCTGTACTACATATACCAGAAAGTAAAAAGAATAATGTAGAAATTAAGTATAAAAAATTGACTTAAAATATGTAGAGGAAAATTAATATATTTTTAACGATTTCATTTTTTTTTTGTTTTGTTTACCAAGCGTTTAAAGAGAAACTATTGTAATAATTTAAAAATTTGAGCATAAGATTTTTTTGGCGTGTTTTCTTGAATTAGAAAAGCAAAGACTTTTAAAATGAAGTCTATCTATGAGCTGGTTGGCTTAGAAACGAAATTAGCTAGTTAAATGAAATTAGGTATGAAGCTACTGCTTATGGTGGCTGCCTACTTTTTCAGAAATCGCCACCAGGGTCAGGCAAGATCTTTGTTCTTGGAGGGGAGCCCCCGTGCATGAATGGTATACGGAAAGTCGCCCTGGTGCGGTTTTAATGGGGTTGGCAACAGGCGCGATCAGACAACTTTCCCTGGATTTCGAAGTAGATACACTCGTGTACAACGTCATGTGACGGGCCGCAAAGTTTATCCCCTGTGTCCAAAATGCAATGCGACTCAAGCTGCACCTGCCCACATTTTGGCCTGCAATAAAGTCAGCTGTACTCGAGTCCTGAGGCTGTACTACATTGTTTGAAGGCGTTCGGGCTCATGGACCTGGTTTGATGTTACTGTCGACCAGGTGGGATAAGCCACAACACAGGTATGAAGCCTCCACCTCAAAGCTGAAAATTTGTATAAAGACCCGATTAATTCCATCATTAGCAATTTTGTCTGTTTCTCCTTCCATATAGATATGAAATACAGGGTCTCATAAGCATGTTAATAGTTAGAAATATCACAAAACTGTTGATATGTAACAAATTAAAAAGTTTCCTCGTCTGTGCGAGTGCACATGAAAGAGAAAATTCTAAAACAAAATTAATAAGATAAATGAAATTTGGAATGTGGTTTTGCCATTAAGATTGCAGGATAGTAAAATATTAGATTCAAATTTTATATAAAAGAATTAGATCAAATTTTATATTTATTAATTTTAATTTTATATTTATATAAAAGAGCATATGATAATACATTTATATAAAGAGTATACACATTTATATAAAAGAGCATCGTCCCGTGTTGCCGATTTATATAAAAAAA
>JAPMOR010035711.1:870464-897545 GCA_026543865.1 Argiope aurantia
GACCATCTGCCGGTTTATATCATCGCAAGTATATAAACACGATAACTAAAAACGAAGTGACTTAAATACACGAAATTTTAGTACGTGAATTTGTGATTAAAATTGCAGTTCTATATCAACTTTTGATTTTAATCGGAAGTGAAAAAAAAAGCAATAATACACATTCATTTTCTTTTCCTTTTGTGCTATTCCAGTGCTTAAACGCCAAAGAATGCACTCTAAATGTAAGCTCAAGCTTATATTTAAATTAGAAAGTATAGGAGAAATAATACACAGTTACTTTTATTACTTATTTAAGTACATTTATATACGGTTAATAAAGCACAAAATTATTTGTTAGAGATTATACGAGAAAGTTGCAGGCGGACAATTCCTGCTGGTTATTTATTTAATTTGCGAGCAACAGATGGTTTTATATTTATGATTTAATGTTTTATTACTTATTTATCATATTTATTATTGTACTGAGTATTGTGTGAATGCAATAGATTTTTTTTTCTTAATGGAACTCAGTAAACTCAGCCCTTGAGCCGTTTAACTACTCCATACACTATGGATAAATAGATGAATTCTAACTATGTATTTTGCGATTCTTAAGCAAAATTTCTATTTACCAAAAACATTTTCTAAATTTTAACTATAAACTCTCCCCCTGTTTCTTCCCCCTCGTAAAAATGACCTCCCCCCCCTCCTCCTTTGCACATAAACGGGTAAGGCAGAATCCGATAGGTGAAGTGATTGCGGAGGAAATTGGCGCTGCATTCCGAAATGGATGACGTGTCATACGTCCATCAGTTCGTCAGAAAATTGTTTCCTATAAAGTACAAATGCCAATGATTGCTAAAATTTTAGAATATGCCTCACATTTTTTTAAAAGTCCAAATATGAATTTGTCTTCCTTATATAGTTGTGGAAATTCAGATTGTTTCGTAAGAATGAAACCTCAACTAAATTTAACACAGAGTTGGCTAGTTTGAAGCTCATAGAACTATAATAAAAAAAAACGTTTTATTCAATATTTCTTACTAAGAAAAACTGGATTTAAGAGTGAATGCGACAAGAGAAAACGGAAATTTTTTTACTGGAAATGGCAGCAAGATTGTGTTTTTGATTAAGACTTTCATAAAGAATGTATGATTAATAAACGAATAATAAATAATTTTTAAATAAGGTTATAGTAATTATAGCTAACAATCTAATAATTTTAAAAATAATTATAAATAATTCAAAAATAAAATATTAAATAAATAATTATTTAATATTTCAGAAAATAGAAAATGCCAAATCAAAAAAAAAAAAAAAATAAAAAGAAATATTATATTCCTGTTGATTCAATTCTGAATACAATCATCATAATAAAAATAATTAACTATCAATATTTGTGTAAAATACATGTATTATGAGCTGACTACATACTTAAGAGATGATATTTGAAACCTAAGTAGAAATAAGTATTCTTTTATTAGTTTTGACTCAGGAATTATTTACTTTTAATTTATTTTCATAAAGATTGCTTTTTTTGTTTCTTGATAGTTTCTTATATTTTAAACTAATATTTCGTAATCGTCTGATTCAAGTACTTTTGCCAGATCATATCTTGCGTACCTTTTGTATTAACTTTTTATGCGTACCTTTATTCAAAATATTTTAAATTTCGAATGACATTTTGCATTAGAAAATATTTTTAAGTATAATTCACATTAATATTTTTCTTTTTTTGTTACGAAATTCAAATCTTTTTAATCTTTCTTCAAGCATGCGATCATCTCCATTCTGTTCTAAGAAATTCAGTAAAGACGTTCTCCTTTTCGATTTTTTCACATATTTTCAGAAATGTGGTAAGTTTTGTGTTAAACTTCTAGTACAATAAAAAAAAATTAAGCATGTATTGTAGTTTTCATTCCGAATGAGTTTAAAAATTTGAACATATCCGCAATTTTGATGGAGAGATCACATACATTTATCTTGCTATTTACATTTTTTAATCAATCATGCTTACATGCACATGAATAGAGAGATTTACCGATAGTCAACTCGTTAATGGATCTGGTTCAAGATTGGAATTAAACATACAATTATGGTCTATAAAATTATGAGCCAAATTTCATCTATTATCTCAATGCCTTTTTGATGAATCATGTTCACACGCATAAGGATGGACAAATATATAATTTATTGATGAATTTATATATATATATATGTTTTACGAATCAACGATTTTTTAATAAATGCTACAGACAATGCAATTAATTAATTGTTATTATTAATAATAGCGGATATAAATAACCAGTAATTTTTAATAATAACTGGTCAGTAGATAAATCGATTAATAATTATTTCTTGTTATTATTACTATTAATCAATTATACTAGACGTAACATTAAAACCGCATACTGAATAGCATCTCTCGAGCTCAATGGGTAAGATAAGTTTTCTGACCCAATGACTTTAAAACCCATAAATTCATTAAAATATCAAAATTATTCTTTTTTTAAAGATTACTATACATTTTCTTTTCATATCTTCGTATTCTATTAATTAAAAATTCATAAATCATTCCTTAGGAAATTCATTGTAAATTAAAAAAAATATTGCATTTTCAAATGACCGTGACAGGGTTCAAAAGATATAATAATTTGCAAAATGGCTGTGTTATATAATAATGATGTCAATTTTTTCGAAACAGAAATTGCTGCTCATTTATAGCTTGAATTTTTAAAAAGAGAAGAACAATGTATACAAAAAGTTATGGCATAATTAGATCTTTCTATTCTTTTCCCACCATTTTTATTCAGTATTTGTCACGAATTTGTCATTACGACAAAAGCTTGGGTATTTTTTCACGTTTTTGTTGAATACATAATTAACAAACATTCTATTGAAGGAGATGAAATTATTTAGGATCGCGATGATAAGGTTTGACAGCTAAATAAACGACATGTTGCATGTATTGAGTTTGAGCATTATTACTAAATGGAACAACAGGGCATTGCATTATGAAGTTGAAAAAAAAACATTGAAAAGAACTACAATTACTATGAATTATTTGATTATAGCTAATTAATTTCCACTGTACATAATAAAGATCAATTCTGCATTAAATAAAATTTGCAGGTTAAGGGAATAATGATTCTAAGTTCTATAAAATATGAGAATCTAAATATCAGTTGTTTTATATATCTTCAACACACATCTTTTTCACATAAAGAAAGCTGAATTCATCCATTATTTTTATACAATGAACTATTTAATTTTGAAACTGAGTGCTATCATCGGAATTATATTTCATGGGGGGGGGGGGAGGAGAAAGAAAAATGAACAATGATAGAGCAAATTCTCTCAAATTTTGCTGCATATGTCATTAATGGCATAATACAATATTTTTAGCGCTTTAAATTTTACAGGATATATTTAAATGGCTATAAAATATTCACATCTTTAAATATTTAGTTTCAATTTTTATTAGATACCTCATGCATCTTTTTTTTTCGCCTCCGGCTATTACGTTTAGTGAATTCGTCCGTTATATTTGGCATACTGTTGAATTTGAATTGAATTGAATTTGAATTCTAGTTTACAAGTTCCCAATATAATTTTATACTACAAAATAAACGCACCTGTGAAGAAAGTAGTAAACGTAAATAAATACATGAAAGTCATTCCAATAGAAGAGTTGATTCTGGGAAATAATCTATTAATAACTGAACAACTATTTGAATAAGGAAAAAGCATTCAGTAGAAAATTTATAATTCTAATTTTTTTATTAATTTTAAAAATGAATGATAGATAAGAGATCTATTTTCTGTTTCAGATATACTAAGATATTATTACAATTCAATAAAGAGATCAATTTTTAGATATTTCATATGAGTAAAATGTCATGGCAGAAAAGGATGAGATTAGAAAAGATAATTTATACAATTCTTGGTTAAAAAGAAAAAGTAAATGCATTTCCAACAATGCGGTAAAATTTTTGATATCTCTTATTACGGCATTTTTTTGCGCAATTATATTCTTCTGTTATGCTAATTAAAAGTAAGATAAGTATGTTAATGCTCAACTTCAATCTGACCTAGACTTGAAATTAACTATGATAAAGCCTGACATTTCGAAATTATTACAAATAAATAGTCTCATTCGTCACATTTATCTTCTTAATAATAATTATGTATTATTATCCACTATCTGCCTCAATGTATTGTACTTTTATAACATGTTTTACACAAAAGTTTCATTTGAGAATATAATTCAACAGTATAAATTCAAAATAATTTATTCTTTGATCATAAGTATTTAATTTTGATAGCATAATTATATCCATTTGTAATCATCAAGCACTTTTATGAGGGTACATAAATTCTAGATCTTAATCTACCCGGTACAAAATTTGAAGAATCTGAGATTCCTTGACGTAAGTCACACATTTTAGGCCCTACCATGGTATTGGGCAAAGATTTCATCGTGATCGCAAAATATTCAAATCTGACATTTTGGTATAGCTACATTTTTAGATTAATTATTTAAAATGAAAACTATATAGAAAGATTAATTCGAACATAATTCCAGAAAGTAGTTTCTGAAGAAAAACTTTTCTTTAGAGTTTTTTTTTCTTTTACTGCTACATAATTCAATACAAATTTATTCGAAATTTAATACTTTCAATAAGAAAATGAAGAATATTAAGCATTTACGGATTTAATCTACCTGATAGCTAAATATTTTTTTTTTCAAAAAAGAACTTATTTACTTGATTGTCTGTAATTCCATGAGAGCTCATTATGTAAAAACAGCATGCATGTATCTTATCGTATCGGGTTAAAGCAAATAAATTTTTTTTCTTTTGAATATTTTCTTGCAACACTCATTGGCACTTCATGTACTTTTGATGTCGTTAAATTCTGACTTTTATCTTAGCTGCGTAATCAAAAGAATTTGTAATGTTGGGTTTGCTTATTTTTTGGGGTGTGATATTTTCATTAAAAACAAAATGAAAAACATGAATACTTCGAAAACATAAGTGTTCAACATTTGGTTCGAACAAATCGAATTTTCGGCTCGTTAATATAGAGATGACAACCACAAACGAAAGAACATTTTGAGTTGCTCAACATTAGACCATGTCAAAATTTAAACTACAAGCTCTATGGAAAAACTCCTTTCGATATATTGTAAGGGACAGCACTTTAAATATTCGTAATCGTTTTCTTTAAGCGTTTTATATTTGCAAAAATTTGTAATAGAAAAGTATATAAATATTTTAGAGCCAGAAGTAATATTGGCAGTAGATTAGGATTTCAATACTACAAATCACTTATAAAAAAAGATAGGAAACAGAATAGTTTGCTAATTTGAGACAGAAAGAATAATCTTGACTATTTTTCCCAATTCCATTTTTAAATTACAATTGATTGGAATTAGATGAAATAATGACAAAGCTTAAAAAGATCACTTTACGCTTGGAAAATCAATTCATCATATCATATAAAACTGCTATTCAGATTAATTAGGACTAGACTTAACCAAGATATTTGAATAATAGAATATTCGATAAAAAAGGAAAGTTGTTTCTTAAAAGAAACATAAGTAAATTTATTATGATGTATTAATTTAATAACAACAAAAACGGTGTTTTATACATTTTGTATTTTGTATATCCTCATTAATCTGTTGTTTGACTGTTTTTACTTGTTTATACATGGATTTTTTTTGGCAATTCATTTTTTTCTTATTTTTTACAAATTGTTCGAGATAATTGTTTATCTGGATAACTGGAGTTTGAATAAGTAGAATTGTACTGTACATAAAAAGAAACAGAAACCAGGATGTCCTTAAATTTCATGCAATCAAAAGTAATCTTAAATATTTTTAATACTTGTCAATTAAAGAATAAATGAAAAATATTTTTTAAAAATGTATCTGTGTCTAGCTTTTATACGTCTGTAGAAATTTTATTTTTAGAAGTTTAATTTAAAAGATATTGATCTCCAATATTAAAGTTAATCGATGGCATCACTGGAAAAGGAAGAGCATTGTAATTTTTAGTCAGGTAATCTGCAAATCTACAAGATAAATCCTTTAAATGAAGAGAACATTTAAAAGGCAACAAATGTCATCACTCGTTATTTCTCAAAGTAGTCACAGTTAGGAAACACCAAAAAACTTGAGAGCTTACAAGAGAAAACAAATATTGATTTTACTGTTTGTGATCTGACCAATAGTGCATTAAATAACATTTATCCTTTATATTAAGAAGAAACTTCGTACAAGAACAGTTTTTATTGTAAGTAAACTTTTTGCAGAAAATCTGCAAGATAACGATGTAAAAATTGATTATGCCTAATGGAAGGAATTCATTTTATATTAATATCACTGAATAAACATAGCTGTACATATTGACTAATATCAAACGCCATGTTTCCGTAAGTTGTATTCTGAAGAAAAAGAATTTTAGGGTGAATCGAATTATAATTTGGTAAATTTTAGATTTGATTAACCTATCTTTATTTTATTTTTAAACTTTATTCTTAATTACATAAAAATGATAATGTGCACGCAGAAAAAATGTATTGCAAAAATGTTAAAAAAATGTATTAAAAGTAAATTTTTTAATATAAAATTTTTTTCAGTAAAAAAATGTTTTTAAATTTTTGCAGGAATATAAATCTAAAAACTAGAACGAGGAATATTGTTGTATATTTAAAATATCTATAAAAATTATTATTTGGGAAATAAATATGGCATCAAAAATCCTATTATTTTTTTATCTTAAAATGATATAAAAATATTTTTTGTGAGATAATAACTTCCGAAGTTGCTAAGAAAAAAAGTATTTCGATTAAATTGTAATTAAAAATCTGACTTATAATTTTTCTTTCTGGGCAACTATTACTCAAGATACAGATACAAAAAAAAAATCTTTCAAAAAATTCCACTGAGCTGATAATTGGAATTCGAACTACCAAATTTGCCACGAACAACAATTTTTAAATAGTTCCTGGCAAATTTGGTAATTCTGGTTTAAACGATCTGTCCTGTGAAATGTTTGAAATTTTTTTTTCTTTACGCATGTTGCATGACGCAATTTAAAGGTAGTATACATATTATCATGTTAATAAACACAAAATAAGGAATGGATTCAACAATTAAAGTTCGACAGCACATTTTACATGTTATGCGTAAACAGAATTTGATTCCTATTTATTAGCATTTGAATAATACCACTTTCAGTAAAATAGCTCATCTACTATTACTTAAAATTACGTAAATGCTCATTAGTTGGGTTTTAATGGAACAGAGTTATTCAACAGTTATAATAAAAAGTCATAGAAATTCCATGAAGATCGATTAACTCCTCTCTGCGTACTGTACCAGTTTTGGTTCATAATTTATTTTTCATGTTATTAAAGAATAACATTTTTTAGAATCGAAAATTTTTTAGAATTTTTAGAGAATAGGAATTTAAGATAGTTTTAAAATAGTAAAAAGAATTCTGAAAACAGAATTAAAACTAGAAATGTTGTTTCAAAATTCTATTTTAATTTTTTCCCGTGTATTTTTCTGTTGTTGTATGCGAATTTCTCATTTTTTACTTTGAAATGTAAAAAGTCTTGTATTATAGGGTTAATTAAATCAGTAGAAATATTGTCCTTTCAAAATTTTATACTTAAACAATATATTTTGCTATAAGTGTCATGATAAAAAGAACCGAGAACTTTAGACACCTTTTTCTTGATTAATTGGGTTTAAAATTTGATACAAATTAGAACGTATACAATATTTCCATTATTTTGATTCTGTTTCTGAATTATAACGTTTATATGCATATAGACAGGTAAAAAACAAGTAGTCTATTTGTTAGCGAATTTCTTAGAAAATTAAAATTAGTTCTACAATGCATACACAAATCACAAAAAAAAACATTAAATAATTTTTTATTACTTTTTTTCTATTATCGCGTTCCCATTCTGACGAACAGATCAATAGGACACTTTTAATTCTCAGCTGTATGATGTTGCTATACTATATATCATATATATCCAACATTTTTATCTATCCAGACCATTGCTCTTTTGAATTATCATATTTTCACACATAAAAGATGTCTTCGGGCTTCAGAAGAACAAAATATTGGAAATTCACCAAAATTTTAGAAACGTAATTTTTGACAATTATAATAAATTTTATTGTACTCAATTAGTCGCATACTAGAAAATTTTAAAAATTAATTAAGGTATTTTAAATAAAACATATAATTTAAAAAGTAAAAAAAAATAAAGCAATAAAATTAAAAGAATGGCTTCAATGACAACATTGATTGAAAATGGGAACTGAGCAAATACTCAAAAATTAACATTTGTCATCAACTTACATTGAAAAAAATGCTTCTGTAATTGTTTTTCACATTATTTTCAATTACAGATTAGATCTAGACAATTTAGAAAACATCTGATTCTACAAGTTAAGATAATACAAATAAGGGATATGTAAAACCAATATACAAATATATAAACAATTTTCTAATTATGGTAAAATTTAAATAATATTTAAATATAAGGACCCTAAAAACACTCTACAATATCCTATAGCGGGAAAAGCCAAACTAAAATGTGCTTTAAAAAGATAAAGAAACACATTTTCTTATTTCATAAGATTTCGTTAATTTTTATCGGCTGTATTTTCATATATGATTAGTAAGTATTACTAGCTTTAAATAAAATTTTTAATCTTTAGCTTTATTTTATTTATTTTTACAGTTGTAATTATTGAATATTTTAGCTATTTTTCTTTGTCGAACATCATTTCTTGAAAGGGCTTTTTCTTTTTCTTTTATTTTACATAGCTGGATGATAATAATTTATCTGAAAACATATGTCCATTTCAGTAAGCTAATTATTTTATTTTTTAATTAATTTTAAGTTTAATTTACAAGTAATATTTATAAAATGTTATGAAAATAAACAAAAAATTATTTCAATGTTCAAAATATATTATTGAAAATCTTTGAAGTTTCAAGTAAATGTTAAATGTATTGCCTGCATTTTAAATATATTTGTGGAAATTAACTATTGTTTGCGTTATTCTTCTTACAATTAAATGCAGAGAATAATGTTTTGTGATACAAATTAAGAATTTACAGATTAATAGGAGGGGAAATATCGTTTATTTTCTTATTTAATGTTGAAATTAAATTCTTATCTGTTTCACTTTTAAATGTTACATTTATGATTATTAATTGAATTAAAAGAAAGTATGCCATCGTTTTTTATTTGTTTTAAGCCTCTAACAGTCTTTTTATAACAGTAAATAGGTTTTTTTTATTACAGTACTCAGAAATGCAGCAGAGATCATACTAAAGGATAGCCGAATTAACAAACGCACCGATCAACGAGATTCCCATAAAGATATATCTAAATAATAAAATTTATGTTTATTGTACAAAATATATATAAAAAAACTATACAGAAAATCATTCTGTGTGTGATAAATATTACAAAATATAATTTAAAATCTGAGCAACAGTCTATTTTACGGTTTAGCAAGGTAATTGACATCCGTTTAGCATAATACTTTCGATATCATTTAATCATATTCAAATTACAGGTCTATGACCTAAAAAGCAAACACCTGACAACGTCCAAGTGTGTAGTACTAATGTATAAGAAGAATTTTTTTCTTTTGTATATGTTGCTAAGAAGAAAATGCAATTTTAGAAAATAATTTCTTTTATTTTAAAAGATAAAACAAAGATGAAACAAGCATACATTGTCTCTTCCAAGATGAAGATTATAATCATATCATCAAGACTAAAGTAACTTAATTTTTTTGAAAATATATATAAATTATATGTATTTTTAAATATATATATATATATATAATGTGAAAATATATCATGTTTACATAATGCTGCCAATGAATATTTCTGTACTTATATTTTATTAAAGTAGCTTTTTAAATAGTCCATATTCCTTTAAACAAATTAAGTAGGAATTATTATTATTATTATTATTTTCTTATTTTAAATGTGGCAATTTCAATAATGTAAAACTTGTCGAAATTATGGGTTGAAACTCACTTTTCAACTTTTAACTTCTAAGTAAATGCAAGTATTGAAAAATTTTTTATACACAAGTTACTTATTTTAATAAGACGACCTTTCTCCTAATTTAATCAATTTATTTTTTATCTTCAATCTTTAGGAATTTATCGAAAAATGAAAATTTAATTACCATTTCCACTCTCTTTGACCAAGATAACCCATTTTCGAACTCATCTCAGATTTTTAAGGAATCGACCAAAAAATAATAAATGAAGATATTAAATGCTGACTATATCCTAAACACATTGACATATTTCATCATGTTAGATACACAAGCGAATGTAGAACAGTTAATTATGATAGACAGAAATTAATTAATCATATATAGAATATATTATAGACTATATTTTTACTTACATTCTCTACCTTTTTATGTGTAATTTTTCTTACTGTGGCATGTTTAATAATATTTAAAGGTTGATATATTATTTCAATTTCAATAATGTGACATGGATGATAAAAAAAAATTGATTCGAAACATTTTACTGTCAGATCGTTGGTCTTAAAGAATCAAATTTATCATCTTGTTATTTTTCGGATTATAGGTACGCTCTAAAAAAGAATTTTCTCAAAATTTAAACCAGACTTTAAGTTAAAAATTAATGAATATTTTAGCATTTTGCTCTAAAACTTCGGGGCATATTATCAGCTAAAATGCTTTTATGTGATAATATGCCCCTAATACAAACTTATTTTAACAAATCAATAAAATTTTCAGCGACTTCAGTTTTCTTTCCGTACAATTTTTTTTCACTAATTTTAATAAAATTAAAAAATATACTTAGTACATTTTTAATAATAATTTTCACTGATTAATTAACTGAAATTATTCTGATAAATGATGATAAAAACATTTTTTTAAATAAGCAAACAATCTGAGATGATAATAAAAAAATTTTATGTACATGTTATCATTGTTAAAATTATGAATAAATTTTTAAAAATTATATGAAAGTAAATATATGTAGCCAAAAGCTATTACAATACAAATATCTACAATGTTTGGAAAAAAGAGTTCAAGTTTTCTTTTGATTTTTACTTTAATTTATCTCAATTCCCCTCCATGTTAGTATCTAATCTGCCGTTCATGTCTTTTATAAATGCTTAATGTGTTTATTAGGAAATCAACTTTTCTTCATTTTTCTGTCTTCTTCAGTACATAATGAATGAAATAATTTTGAGGGGATGTTACACACCATCAAATAATTAGATTTATTTTTGGACATTAATTAGAAAGGCAATATTCTTGTAAATATTAATTTACTATTCAGTTTAATTTTGTTGAGAAAAGGTGATATTTCAGATTTGATTCGTTTCTTATATTTAATTCATTGTTTTAAATTCTTATGTTTAATTTAGCATAGTTTAATTAAGCATAGGTAACATTCATACAAAAAATATACTTAATTTCGCTTAACACGCATGTGCGGTTATTAAAACGATGGAAAGTGTTGTTGCAGAATGTACTTAAAATATTTTTTAAAGTATTAAATTTAATAAAAATTGTATTGAAATAAATATCACACGCACTCAAAAATTAGAAATGATTTTTTTAAATTTTAAAATTAAATAAGTATATTTTTTTGTGCAATAGCATTTGCCGAAGTTATAGGGAAAAACATTTAAATTTCAATTTATTTTAAATTGAAAACGTACAAACTCTTTTCTTTTTAAGCATCAACTATTCAAGAAGTAACTGTGTCAAACTTGGTAACAGTAGATTCCATGGCCTGCCCTTGTAGAGCGTTTTTACCTCGTGCATGTTGAATGACGCATTTGGTAGCTTTTAAATTTATCACATTTAAACTGAAAATAAATATTTGTTAAACATTTAGTTTCATTAATTCTCCTCTACTCAGGAGTATAAAAGTATTTACTATGTCTACATTAAAGAATGATTGCTTAACATATAACTTTTGAACTTTATTATTGAAAAAAATTATTAATTATCAAAAAATTCATTTATTTTCAAATTGTTGAGTTGAAAACAAAATAGATTCAATTCCTAGGTATCAAAAACGAAGAAAAAAAAACACAACTTCTAAATAGTTTCTCTTTCCTAAAATTTTAGCTCCTAAAATATTACCAATTTTAGCTACTACTACTAGGGACTCAGTACCATGAAATTAAATCGTTGTTTCTGTCTGCATTTGCATATACTTTTATTTGTGAATGTATACATCCTTTCTGGAACTCAGTTTCAACTAATAGGCAGCAAGTTATATTATTTGTAAGTCGGATTTATATTTTTAAACATTCATTTTATTTAAATGAGTCACAAGAACTGTGCATGAATCACAAAGACTCATTTAAAGTACTCATAATTATTGTAAATAATGTTAAAAATCCATCTAAAGTATTCCGTTATACAGCTGTAAGCAGAAATGTAATAACATTTTATTTTGAGATTTAAATTTAAGGTTTCAAATTTATTTTGAGTAGTCATAAGTTCGAACGATCATAAAGCGAAGAGTAATTGTTATATTAGATTCTATATGATTATACCTTTTTTCCTTTTAGGTTTTGACATAATACCGGCCGTCAGTACTGAAAGAATTAATATGTGAAGTATATCACCATTAATAATAGAGATGTATGTGCGTGTGTCTTTGTTTTTGTCAGTGTTTAAGTTGACGTTTTACAGGCCGGATCATTTGATCTACAGCTATGAAATTTGGAACATATATAGTTTGAATAATGAAAATGTGTATACCTCGGCGATATTTTTTAAATTTTTAATTAATTAATCAAACTAATTGCACACAAATAAATTTTACATAGTTTAAAAATTTTTAAAAACTGCTTTTTTAATAGTATTGATTTAAAAACCATGCATATTTTTCCAGTAGTTTGGTAATTTTTTAAAAAAAATGTTTTGCAGTCCGATTTACAGCAATATATTAGATTATTGCTTTGAAATTCAAACTGCTTTTTTAATTCTTTTCTTAAATATTTAATCGATTGATTCACCCCCCCCCCTTTTTTTTTAAAGCTCATGAAGAAGGATTCTGTTTAATATCTGTGTAGTTTACAGGACAAGTAAGAAAATAATGTTGCAATTCCGCGAAATTTAGAAAATAGACGAACCCACACATTTACATTTTTAATAGGGTAGTGATGGCATGGGTTTGATCTCCATTCGAAAGACTCATGTACACAATGAAGTAAACAAATTTAAACCAATTAAAATAACACTCTTTAACACGTTTGGCAATTTAATGGAATCATGAACATGATAATATTTCTAAACGAATTAATCGAAACTAAATTGAACTAGTAACCCCGGTAAGCCAGTAAGCCAGTTGATCACTAACACACACACACACATGTGTGTGTGTGTGTGTGTGTGTGTGTGTGTGTGCGTGCGTGTGTGTGTGTGTGTGTGTGTGTGTGTGTGTGTAAACAAATATATACATATATATATATTTGTCGTTCTCCTTGAACGGAAATTAAATTCACAGCTCAATTACTTTATCAGCAATGCCAGTTTGCCGAATAAAAATGCTCAGTGCATTTAGTTATGCAAAAATTATCGGTACTGTAATTTTGAAGTTCAAAAAAAAAATTGTAGAATTCAAGAATAGTTATCTAGGCAATAAAGCAGGTATAATTTGAAAAATTATCTTTTATAAATTTTAAGATGGAATGAACATGATTTTCTTCGGATAAGGAAGTAACAGATGAAAAATATTCATTAGCAAATCTTCTAAGTGAAAGATAATTTTGAATTCTTATAGTAAAATTTTTATAGTGCCGATAGAGTATGCTTAGACATACAATACTTAAATAAAAATAATTTTTGATTATGATTTATATTAACATTTTTCTATAGCAATCATTGCACATTGGATATTTCTTCAATTTTTTATAATATTCTTTTTTTGAGTAACTATTATCTGCTCTAATTTCAATTTTTGAAACATTTTGAACTTTATTGTACGAAAATCGAGATTTCTTTACAAAAAAATTTTTTTTAACTTGCATAGTCACTTTATATATATATATATATTATATATGAGAGAGAGAGAGTAAGAACATCCTCGTTCCCTTACCATAACTGCATCCACATAAAATGATCCTAAAGAGATATCGTTGAGAACTTACCCAAGAAGAAAAATAAGATGAATCATTTGATGAATAGTAAAGACAAATCCTGATATAAATTAACTTCCAGGGTCCATCCTTTGCCAGTTAGCCTTTCTAATATATAACCAATGATCAGAGAAAAAAATTGCTCTACTCATGAACTGGCTGAAATGTAAACATTCGCACCAATTGTGGAAGCCATATGCTGCGTACAAAAGATGGTCATTTATTAACAATCATAAAATAAGACTTTAGTATGTGTAAGTGTGTTTCACATTTCACTACAAAATTTTAATGTTTTGAATATTAATATTAGTATTTATTATTCCTTACTCTTTGCATGCATTTATTTTTTACACATACTCTTTGTGCTTCGCCATAGATTTTTAACAATGGGTCTATTTACAGTATACAACCCATTAAAATTATGAAACATATTACGAACAATTATACAACAAAATAAGAATTCTGAAAGAAAATTAGTTATTGATAAAAATCATAGTTTGCAAATATTATATATATATATATAATCCGAATTCTACCAATATTAGTATAAAAGAAACGTGTGAAATAGTAAAATTAATTTTCTAACTTGTACACAAATCATCATTGGGAAATCGGATTTTCGGAAAAATTAGAGATTTGTTTATTTAATTTGGAAAGAATCTGTAAAAGATTTTAATTTATATTTAAAATATTATTAAAATGAAGAAAAGTGCCAAATTTTATATTTCTTTTATTAGAAATTAAGTCACATTACATTTGTTAATTAGCTTGAAAAAGCAGTGTGTATTCAATTTTTACACATTTTAGAGAAGCTGTCAAAAGAATAAAAGAATTAATTAAAGAAATAAAAAAAGACGGAAATGCATAGTAAAATGAGCAAAACGATTTGAATTGAAACGAAGCTTAAAATTATTTTGCTACCTGAATACTAAAGTTTAAACATATTTTACTGAAGAAACTATTAAAACCAAATTATACATGCATATATTTAATTTAATGTTTTATATAAATATTTAATTAAAATTTAAACTAAATATTTATATTTAATTAATTTTTAATAATATTAATATTAAAATTGTGTTATTAAAATGGATAAGATATATAATTTATTATTAATATCCATTTAATTTAATTTTTTATTAAAACGTCTAGCTATTATTAATCACGGCAAACAGCTGGTAGGCAAAAGCATCTGATACTTGAATAAATCTATATAAATTCTTTAAAATAATTTCGTAAAAAAAAGAAATTTTTAAAAAAGGTTTAAGAAATAATAAACATATATTTTCTTTATCCTCAAATTTGTCAGCATTTCAAATTCTGAAAAAGATTTTACATATTTATGTAACGAATTCTTAATGAATGTCAGATGTTTCAGCAACGAGTCCTTAACGAGCAGCAGATTTAGATTAACTTAAAAAGAAACAAATCATGTAATAGCAAGATTTCGGACTGAATTTTTTATGACACTAAGGAAAGAAACGAAATATATTTTTGCTATATCATATCGATTTAATCTAGGAATCTACTTATATATTCTTTTAAGTATATAACTAATATTTAATTTTGATTCTTAGCTTATTCCTCTCTATTTTTAAAAATATATATATCCTTCTTTAAAAAAAAAGGATAATAATCATTTTCCTTTTCATAAAAATCTAGTTAAATTGAATATACGGAACTACTATAGAACAGCTGATAATTTAAATATACATTGATTCTTTTATTTCAGAAAAGACGATATTATTCCCGGGAGAAATGTGTAAATATTTTTTTACATATTTCATCAAGAAATTGGATATTTATCAAAATAAATGGTTTGGTACTAAAAAATTCAATTAAAAATTTTAAAATGATAAAACTACAAGATTTTTAAAAAATAAGCCAAACCTTCTACCTTGGTTAACAATAATGTTGTTAAAACCTTAGGAAAGAAAATATTTAGCATAATAGTAAAAACGATGTGGATTATAAATTTTATTCTTACAATGTAAATAATTATTGTAATATATACTTGAAAATATTCTTAATAATTTGATAAAATTAGGGGAGAAATTGTGTGATGTTTAAATTGATATAATAGAAAAGATAATTTTTGAATTACCATATGGTACAAAAAATAATATTTGTGTTATAATATTTTCAGAATTTATCCAGGAAAAACATCGAAATTTCGCTTACTTTTTTTTATCAGTTAAGTTTATAAAAATTATAGGTTCGTAGTGCAAATTCCCATTCCCTACAAATTAGTTTGTATCAAATTTCGTAACTCTTATATCTAGCAAGTTGTTCTCTAGAGTAACTCAGTGTAGCGCGTGTCCACACACACCCACAATCACCCATCTGTATTCTTAGTAGAAAAGTAACAGCTTGCTCGCTAGAGCTTAATATAAAAAGTAAGAAATACTTTATTCGAATGGAGAATTAGTGATCGTAAATTAATCTTGATCTTACTCTAGTTAACGATTAATTTCTTTATCCAAATTCATTGCACGCATCTGGTCTATTTTATTTTCATTATTTTTGTTGCTTATGAAACTGTTAAAACTAATAGAAATAAAGTAAGTAAACGCCAATCTTAGATTTGTTTTAAAAAAATTAAATTTTTATTATGCTTCCACTTTAATTATAAAGTTATTTGTGATGTATTCTATAATTCATTTTTCAGGTTTCTTACCGAGCTGACTTAAGTTTAAAAAACCAACCGGTATATGAGATTGTACTCATGCTAACAAGATCTGTAACTAACGTCATATTTTTGTTTCGAACAATATAAAAACCAGTTGAATCATCTAATCAAATTCGGGATAGTAACAGTAAAGAAAAATAAATAAAACTAAAAGAAAAAATATTATTTTGAAAGAGTAATAAAACGAATATTAAGCAGAATATTAAGCAGACTAATTATCTATTGGGCCACACAATAATTTCAAAAACATTTTTAAATTCTGCATTAATTGTTATAATTTGCATTCATCGATTCTATTTTGGATAAACGGTGGATAATCTTTCGTTAAAAAAAAGAACCATTAAAAAAAACCGACTGTTTTTTAAATGGTAAATTTTCTGATTTAAAAACTAAAAAAATATGTGCATTGCTTTTTTTTCCTTCTTTTTTTTGTTATATAAAACACTAGCCGCCTTTGGCGACCAGCCGGTTCACCAGTATTACTGCTCGCTACAATTTTCAATTAAATATTTCAAATAACTTGTCTCTTAATATCTTCTCAAACAAAACATTTTTAATCTTCAAATTTTGATAGTCATATCAAACTTATACTGTTGTTTAGATCGTTTCGTTCAATTTACTATATATATTTTTCTAATTTGTTGTCATTTCCGGTAAAACCAACTTCAATTTAAAGTGGAAATGCTGAAATTGCATTTAATGTAAAGATATTTTTTAATAAAACCAAACATTTTATTTTATTTATCATTTTTGTTGTTTTTTTATTTATTTATTATTATTGAATATGAGTATTGCAAACAGAATCGCTCGGTATTTAAGTCTTACGTGAACTACAAAATATTTTTCATATTTTATGTAATATCTCAAAGAATAATTCAACAAAATTTCTCAGATTTAGCATAAAATTCAGTTTTTAGTTTTGCTTTCAAAAGGATTGAAATGAAATCAATAACAATATTTTGTTCTGACCTATAAATATATTTCAAAAATTATGAAGTCAAAATTTAATGCAGTAAGGTATCATATTCTGAGAAATATTCTGGACACACCAAATTTGAAATAAATAAATGTTACTATTTTCCACGATCAACTAGGACTGATTTATGAAGTTTTGAATGTTAAAAATTTAGAAAAACTCACAATTTTCATAAACTTAGGCAAATTAATCTTGAGAAACCTGCGCGCTAATTGGCGTATTTTCTTTGAAGCGATCGATGGAAAATCTAAAATTATCCTTTTTTATTGAATCGTGATATTCAAATTTTCATAAATAAGTCAGTTTAAGTGATTGATTTAGTTGATTGGAAATTAACTCTTTTTATTTAAAATATTAGTGTTTCAAGAGCATTTTGTTAAACTTGATTTAAACAGCAGAAGCTTTATGTAAAATCAAAAATTCGTTATTTATTAGAGCATTTATTGAATCAAGTTACATAAAATATAATCATTTTCCATTTAGACCATTTTAGCAGATCTGTGTCTATTACTAAAGGTTTACAAATTAGCTGTATGGCCATGATTTGAATGGATATCCATATTAAACAAAACTTGCTTTAAAATATAACTGATTTATTGAATTAATAATATAGATAGTGTAAAAGATCATAAAATAATTTTTCTGAAATTTATTTTTTTAGAAAAAAATAATATTTTATATTTGTTTTATTTTCTACAGACACGTGCTGAAAATTGCATTTTTGCAGATTTCATTTTTAAAAAGATTTAATTTATTTTTAGTTGGAGCTTTAATCAATGTGATGGCAACACTTTGAAAAAAGCTAATTTTCCCTCATGAATGCGAAACGTGCTCGTGCAGCTTAAATTTTATTTTTATTTTGCACAAAAAAAATTGTTGAAAAATATAGTTAAAATATTTATTCAAAAATTAATTAAAAATATAAACTTAATTTTAAGGTTAAAATATTTGAATAATTTAAAAGATAAATTTTTGATCTTGAACTTGATGTAAAAATCTTTATTGTGCGGTAATATTTTTGGAAGTTATAGCAGAAACACGCCAAAATTTCGCTTAATTTTTAAATTAATAAAATTCTAATTAAAATATCGAAAAAATAACCCCGAGGAGCACATTCCCGGCCTCCAAGGTTAACACGTGCCGAATTTGGTAGCTGTAGGTTGAATGGTCTGGCCTGTAGAGCGCCACCACACACACACACACATTGACCTTTATTATATGTATAGATATAAATTAAATGACGATTTTAATTGAAAACAATAAAATCTTTCAATTTGTAAATAAACTTTTAAATGCGCTGAAAAATGAAATAAAATTCACAAATTTTTTAAAATATATAAAAAAATTAATTTTAATGATTAAAAAAAGCATAGGGTATTACGTATTTTCATTTTAGTTAAAGGAAAAAATGAAATAACTTTAGAATTTCCATCAATAAGATGAATAAACATTCGCATTTTTATGAAATCTGACTGTACAAAAATTCCTTGAAAAATGTTCTTATTTTGCTTGATTATATTTTTAAAAATATTACAATTAGTGTAAAATAGCATTGCAAAAATGTTTTTTTTCAATTTTAAAATATTATTTTGCGAAAATATCCTCGGTCATCAGTTAATAATTCCTAGGCTTGAAATTTAAAAAAAAATGTCGTTTTTATAATACCAGATTTGATAAAAATAGTTTAGAATGAAATTGGTAATTAGATGAAATGACCTGTTTTTAATTATTAATATTAATATAATTAGCATATTAATAATATTGACTTATGGAACATGGTACTTTTTTTAACTTTTAAAAATATAATTCATAAATTTATTAAGCTAATTTTTAAAAAATTTAGACCACCCTTTTGCCATTCCACTTTCAGCTGTTCTGAAGATTGAAGTCTTTCATAACTCATGGTTTTTATCTCTGTCTCAGTTCAGTTGAATTATGCACCAAAAGGTCCGAAAAATTACTCTAAATACATGGATCATTTAGAAATTTCGGCTTTTAAAATTTATAAATGCCTTTCAGACAAATCAAATATTAAAGTACAATTTAATAACAATTTTATACAATTTAAGAGTGAAATAATGAAATTATGATTTAAAACTGATTGTTCAAAGTTCAAAAAAGCAGAATTAAAGTATATTGTATGTTGAAAGGCTCAATAGGCATTGAAAATATGAATAAATAGAGTAAATTGTGATTTTTTAAAAATAATTTAATCCTTTATTAACATAAAATACGAGTAAATTCAAGTAATTAAAAATAAAATTCGTAAGAGAATATTGTTTTCATATATATATACTTATTCGCTTCATTGGTATTATGGATTGTTATACAGACATTTTAACCATATAGTTTTAATATTTTCACAAAATGAACACGTATGATGTTATCTATATTTTAAAATATTTTACACTCATCAATTTTGTAATTACAATCTTGAAAAACTTTCCCTATGGTGTATAAGTAAATTGTGATAGAAATTTTACTAAATAAATCATTATCTTTCTTTCATTTATTCGCGTATATTTATTAGAATAGTTTTTACTAATGTTTAAAAAAATAGGAAATTCTATAGTCAAGATAAAAATTGTAATTTGAGTGATGTTAAAAGTGGAAAATTTTATGCAGAGCTAAAATCTGTTCATAAAAATGATATAATAGCTTCACTTTATATTTTAACAAGCATAGAACAATATTAATTTTTGCTATATCTTAATGTATTATATTAATTTCATACCCAAAATTTTGTAAAAATCTCATGACAAAATTTCGACTTTCAGGCCTTTGTTTCGAGACCCTTTCCCATGGAGCAAACGCTGAGTTTTCGGGCTTTGTACCTAAGATGTGCCGAAGATTCGCTGATGCGATTGAAAAATTTGGAAAGTAGAATGCTAGCTCAAGTATCGTCCACGTCATCTCACCATGATTCGAAAAGATGAGATCTGTTCCCAAATAACTCTTGTTTAACTTCAAAAAAAGTACTTTAACTTGAGTAAACTAAACTCGTTTCATCGTATAGAAATATCAAAAAGTTGCCAATGCTTTATGCCGAATATTTTTAGAGTATATAAATAAAATAATAAAATTATTATGATAATTTTAAAAAAATAAGGAGATAAACTTCAAGACATTTTGTATTGAACGTCCACTGAATCCTTAAACAAAAATGAAATAGTACCCTTAAAAATGGATGAATACATATAATTAGTATTATTTATTTTTAAGCACAAAGTAAAAGTTAGTAATATTTTTTTTATTCTTTTCAGTTAAATATAAACTCTTCAGAATTCTGAATTACAGTTCGTAAATTAAAAGAGATTCTCTTCTTATACCTGAAAATCACAAATATATTATTTCACTTTTAGACGAATATTATGGTTTAACTATATTTCTGGATACTGTGATCTTTCTTTATTTAGAAGAAGTTTTCATGTTTAAAGACCGGGTTAAATTTGGGTTTTAAATTTAGGTTAAAAATAGTGATATTTTTCAAGAGAAGGCAATAAAAAATTGATTGAAATGCTAAATCAAATCTTAGTGCATTAAATTGTTCCTACATAATTGGAAATGCATTTGGCTGCATGTCTGCCAGAAGAACAATGGACGGTAGATACGCGAAATTTGGCCAGACCCTTTTATGGTCTATTTCTAAATCAATTGAGCGATTTTTAACTTCACAAAAACTCATTATTCCTTCCAAAAAAGTATGATTTTTTTAAGAACTAAGTAAGGGATTAAATAATAATAAATTCTGAAACTGAAACAAAAATTGGCACATGTCAAATTACGACAATTATGAAAACATATACGAAAAATTTGAAATAATTACGAGTAATAAGATCTCTCTTTTCCCGTATATTTAGCTCATAATGCAAAAATAAATAAATTAATTAAAATAAAAAAAATATTAATAAATGCAAAAGCCAGTTGGTAAAATATCAGAAAAATTATATCATACCAGCAATAAAAATAAACCTATTAAAGCGTCATTTCTATTAAAATGCACAGAATTTGCTGCAAAATATGACAGAGAGTTCCTATAAAATATTAACTATTTTAAAATTTTTATATACCTGGGAGGATTAATCGTACTGCCAACTTTCAAAGTATAAAGCATCTTGGGAAATTGCAATTCAATCATCTGCCCTCAAAATATTAATAAATAATCTGAAAAAAAATCTGTTTTCTTATTATCTATAATAAATAATTTGCTTTTTCTACATCTCTATTTGTTTACTTTTGTTCAAAATAGATTCATCGTTTCGTTTTAGATATCCATATTTATGTAATCGAATTAGATTGCCATGCTGGGAGATTCATAAATTAAATATTTATTTCGTAGGTTCATAAGATATCATGTTGTAGATTCAGAAGATAAAATTGATGATTGATAAAATTGAAGATTAAAAATGATATAATTTTGTAAAACTGAATATTAATATTGCAGCGTAGTTAATGAAGCTTGAACTGATAACAAAACCACGCACCTTCCCTTTCTAATACTTAACTATAAATTATTCTAAATTTCGAAATTTTAAAATTTTGAATGCTTCTAGCATTCTAAAATTTTAACAGTACAAATTAACATCCAGTTTCCATCCAGCGATTATAATTTGTTGATTACATTCAATTCATAAATAATACATTTTAGATGCAAGAATTTCCTAAATTGAAAATTTATGTTATTCTGCTCTAAAAGACAAAAAAAAAAAAAAAAAAAAAAAGCTATATTAAATATGAAAAATATGATACAGAATTAAAACGCACATTAAGAAAATCGCAAAAATAAAGATTTGTTATATTTTAATGTGTATCAAACTATTTGGTAATTCATATTTTAATCATACCGAACAGTTTTTAGCAATAAATCCTATCATATATGATTTTTTTCTTGCAGTTTAAAATAATGTACGCAAATAATAATGAAAATTTTGAACAATAGGCGTAATCAATTAGCTGGAGCAAAGAGCAGCTTTTATATCCATCCATTCAATAAAATTCATTTTTATCGTTTGAAAATAAAAATAAGTTAAAATAATTTGTTTCTGGGACCAAATAACTTTAATGTAGATATTTGTTTCGAAGTTATTAAATATTTTTCTTCTATCAGCGCTTTATTCAGTATTCCGACAATTAGATAAGAAAAAAATAGCTATTTACCAAAGGTATTTATTTATTTTTAATATGAATTAACATTTAATTGTTATTTTGGAAAAATGTATTTTTTACAATAAAGATATATTTATAAGGAAATTTATAAGAGCATGTAAATAACTTTAGACGCACTTGTGGATGAATATTAGGGAATATAACAATATATTTAATCAAATGTTATACAGATTGTAAAAAAATCTTTACTATTTAATTTTTATTCTAAATTATTCTGCTTACAATAAGTGTTATATTTTTTTATTTATCGTTACAAATATGTTAGAATATGTTAAATCATAAAAGCTTTTAAATTTTATTATGACCAATAAGACAAGCAATTTTCTGAAAAAATGAAACTTAAATTAAAAAAGATAATGCTGAACTTGAAATTTTCGAAATAAATAATATTGGATTAAAACTTTGCTATAAAAATAATGTTGTATTAAATTTTTAATCTTTAATTTCTATCAGTTCCATAATTTTCAGCCAAAATGTTTTTTCTATTTAATTTTTTTTACTTGGTTATATCATAACATCTAAAAAGAAATATGTGCTTCCATTAAGATTTGGACATATTATTTTAAAATATTTCAGTTTGCATTGTTATATTATATTATAATATCTAAAAAGAAATGTGTGCTTCCATTACAATTTGGACACGTTAATTTAAAATATTTCAGTTTGCATTGTTAATATAAAATGGTCTTTTCAGTTTTTTTAAAAAGAAATTCTGAATTAAAAGTGAAATGTTATAAAATACAATTCGATCTAATTTCCTGATGCAGTAATATAGTTATAGTGCATAGAATCAAGATAATGCATGGAAAAAATTTCCAAAATCTGAAAGATTTGAAAAAAGCGGTATCATGCCTTTGGCCCTACAGATGGTCAAAAAAAGATCTATCTTACTGAAGCAAAACAAAAACGTTTCCAAAAAATTAAATCTCTACAGAATAGAGTTCGAATTCGCGTGGTCTTCTATCAACCCCTCGAGGGAATCCTTCTTCGTCATAATAATATTACAAGCACGTGGACCCTCCCCCCTGGCCATCGGATTGGATAACAAAGCCACTAAGCCAGCCAATCACACTCACCTTTTGCACCGCTCTTCAGACCCTGTCCGTCCGTACTGCAATCGTTCCTCTGCCAAAATACCGACTCCATCCATAACCACCTCGTTGGTAAACCCTCCACGCTTCTTTTTTCCCTTTCCCACGTTCTCTCTGTCAATCAAACGCTTGCTCCGCCTCTCAGCGGTATCACCATTGGGTAGAGAATGACGTCACATGGAGGAGGCACGTCCAAGTGGGGTGGCCATCTGTAGTGGAGAAACAGAACCCCACGAAACCAACACGAGGGTGCTAACGTGGCAGTGGTACTTCTTTCGGCTTCCTGCGGGGTATACGATTTCTTTTACTTGACGGATTGGCCGCTTCCTCCCCCCTTCAGCTTTTCGATGTTTTCTGATTTCCCCCCTTCTTAGAAGACGTCATCCCCCCTGTGATGTTTAACCTCTCAAAGAACTAATTTCATTCGAAGCCTGGACTCCGGATGTTGAAGATGATTCTCAACTAATTTTGTCAGAGAAAAGAACTAGCTCTTTTGGCACAAGTGGGGATAGCTTTTGTTTGCAGAACTGCTCTCAAGAACTTGATCATCTGATTCCGTGTTGTGCCCTCGATAGAAAGAAGAGCAAAATACAAATTTAGAAATCTATATCTTGTTGAAATTTGCTTAAGAAAAAAGTACAAATTTCTCAAAAGATTAGCTATGATTGAATTCTTTTATGAAGTACTGTTGTGAAAGTTTGATGCTTTTCAGAAGTGGTGTCCTTGCTACCACCAGATAATAGACTTTAAGATATTTCTGATAGTATCAACTTCTATTTGTATTCATTTTCGACCAGAGCAAAGCTACGGCAGTTGATTCCAGATTTCCTAGAATGAAGCAAGCAATCTTAAGCTGACCAACTAAACCATGGCTAAGTACTTCAACAGTATCCGTAAAACATCAAACAGCAGCCACTGATTTATCGTCAGCGGACTTTGACAGCTACCAAAAGGGCCTTAGTCCTTTCTAAATAAAGGGGGAGCCCCTCCTTTAGACTCAAGCACTGGAGTACGGCGGCAATTTAGGAGCAGGCAGTAGCTCCTACAACAAACCCTACGGCCGTCTCATGGTATCCGTCATGAATCTTCTGCATGGGGACCCCCACAATCGATCGGGGAGCTCCCTCGGACATCATCCCCACCTGTCCATGCTGCCCAACAACAACACCCGCCCACCCGCGCAATCGACCGCGTCCCACCAGCGGTCGCCCTTCGCAATCCAGGAACTTCTGGGGCTTGGGAACAGCGAAACGAGCTCACCATCGCCCGCGGGCCCCCCGACAGTGGGGCACGCGTCCCCGTATCAGCCGCGGCCCCACCAGCCCTCGGCGGCCCAATGCTTTCCCGACCCGAGCCGCATGTATTTCGGCCCGGCCTTCATGCCCAGCATGCACGGCATGGGTGCCCCTCCAATGCCCATGATGGGTTTCGACCAGGGACCGCCACAACCACACCACACAAGGACAGACGGAGGCGGTAAGTTATATTTTTTTATTGGTTGTATTGACTTAGATTGTTTACGTTATGTTAAGGCCGTATAAGGGAATGAACCAGTTAGTAAAATAACGCTAATGTACACCTGGATTTAGTTATTTATCTTATCTTTTTAAGTTTAAATTATTTTTAATCGTTTTATATTCTGATGAATTAACCATGCATTTTGTACCTTTTTTTATTTAAAATATCTGGAATTAATTTGAAAAATGTGATAAAAAAATGCACTGCCAATTTTGTATTCATGTATTATTTTGTTATGAGAGTAAACAATTCCAATATTCTGATTTTAAGTTTTTTCGTGATGTTGAGATTTTGTAACTATCAGTTCTTAAAAATAAAAGGTTATTAGGTTTTAATTTTGTTATGCTATGTTTATTATATACTAGGGATCTTAAATATGAAATTTGTGTTTATTTTATTTATTTGCAGCGTTAATAGCTCATTTAAAATATATAATGAGCAATTATTTATGTTCTCTATTCGAAGATATTCAGCTTTAACTTTTACTGAATTGTTTGACAGCAGCATTTTTATAACTGAGGTTCTAACACGGGAAAATGATTTCAAGTCACATGTATGACGCTGAAAGAGAAACGTCCAAACTGTTTCTTCCTTTTATGCCTTTCTATCATTGTAATCGAATGAACGTTTCTTGATCTATGCAAGTTTGTTATTTTCATGAATCCAAATTTCCCATGTTTCGTATAAATAACACGCTTGTTTTTATATACCACGAAAACGTTAAAAGCGTTTGAACTTCACTTTATATTACAAGACAAAACTTGGTAGATGAAAATTCACATAGTTGTCAATCTAAAATATTTAAATAATTAAATAAAATTTTAAATGATATAAATCTCAAAAACAGATAGTAAGTTTTTGATATTAAGTTATTTCTTATTCCGGCAATATCATTTAAAAATATTAAGCATTAGCTCAAATGTTTGTCTATTTATTTTTATCAATTTAAAGATTGCATTTTAACAAAATATGTTTGTTTTGACAATGAAATATTTATTTATACGTTGAAAAATATATTGATCTTAATTGATTGTGTAACCTTTAATTTTAATAATTTTGACAAAATAATTAATATTGATATTTTTATTTAATTTTTTTAACACGCAAGCTTCCTTATTATTAAAACATTTGATTTTTAAAAATTTAGAATAGTGATACTTTATCTTTAATAACACTGGCCAAGAAACAAACTTTCTCGGTCTTTTTTACTTTTAGCTACCGACTGTAAGGTATCTATACTGAAATAATTTGAATACATGCGTATACTGTATTATATACAAAATGATGGTGATGTTATTGGCTAATGCTCAAGTACATCATCAAACAATTACTTTATATTTACGTGTGTAAGAAGCCCACAATTTTATTTCCTTCTTTATCATATTACCATATTAAATACAAAATGATGATGAGACTATTGGCTGATGCTCATGTGCATCATCAATCAATTAC
>JAPMOR010035711.1:897555-961869 GCA_026543865.1 Argiope aurantia
AACAAAATAATATAGCGATATAAAGTAAAAATTCTTGCTTAGTTTAAGATATTACTATTTTTCTCTCTATTTTGCTGTTAATATATACAGTATATGCAAAATATGTATATAATTTTTTTCTAATAGAAAAGAAGAAGTATGTAAATCAGTATGAAAATTAGAAAATTTGCAGATTTGATTATGAATATTGCAACTCATTAATTAATATGAAGGTTAATTATCATAACTTACACTATTTTTGAAGTATTAAAATTGCCAATATCTATCAAAATTTCTTAATTAATAATTGTAGCAGATTGACCGACTAACATATCTAACCAGTACAGCTGATAAACAAATTATTAAAAGCGTAACCCTTTCTTTTGTCTTTAAATATGTATTTCCATATTTCGGTTTTTATTATGATCACAAAAAAATAAATTAATCAATTTATTAAAAAAAGTATACAATTCTTCTGGTACAAACACCCTCTGATAATACACTAATTTAACGGACACAGTTTGATTTTCGCTTTTCATTTGATTGCAAGCATCAAACAAACGAAATGAGCTGTGAATATACTGAAAAAATGTGACAACGAACTTGATATGTTCTGTATAAAGTATCGTCCAGAAAAATATTGTCAAATAAGAATAAAAGCATTATACTTTATCAGCACTTTTAACTGATAAGATTTTTTTTATTAAGATTTAGAATTAAAATTTGGAAGTAATTAAAATTAAGATAAACAAGTTTGAGATTAAGATTAATTAATATTAAGATAAGGATGTTTAAGATTCAGATAAGAATATTTATTTGTAAATAAGCCTATTTCGAACAAATAATTCGATTATCAGAGATATTGATGCTTTATATTTAGTCTGCTTGATTTATTTTTAGTTAAAAAATCTTATTTTTTAAATGAACATATAACCAAAATTGTCTATGTATGTTATGTCAAAAAATGATCCTTATGCGTTTAGATTTTAGATAAGGTATTGTAATAATTTCCGTCAATTCATAGTTTTGTTATATCTGATGTTCACCAAGCATTCATTAATTTCATTAATTAAAGTCTCTTTGCAGTCTTAGCTAAAAAGAAAATTAATGAATTACAAACAATGTTTAAATATACTTAGGTTTAATTAATAACTTTATTGGATTCCATCCATTAGCGGTTAATAAGGAATTTAACCACTTAATCGCTTTATTGTTTCCCCCTCTACTATTTAATTTGATTAGACCTTCTTCTTTGGGGATGCGTTACCATTTGAATTCATTAAGAGTTCCCAGAATATTTTAGCTCTAATCAAGCATCGAATCATATTATATGGTCATAAATATCAATGAGAAGGTTACGTGATGTAATGAATGCAAGTAATAATAATAATAAAAACTTTTTAAAAAGTGTATCTTTCTTGTGATATTATTGTATTGAATTTTCGATTAACATAAATCGTGTATTCTATTTTATAAATTAATTTTATAAACTAAATAGCTCT
This sequence comes from Argiope aurantia, assembly GCA_026543865.1. NCBI lineage: Eukaryota > Metazoa > Arthropoda > Arachnida > Araneae > Araneidae > Argiope > Argiope aurantia. The sequence goes on from JAPMOR010035711.1 coordinate 899,037, forward strand.
TGCTTCCTTCTTTTTATTCCATTTTTATCGCGTTTTATTAATGTTAACCCTCTGTATACCGTTCGTTTCTTAGCAATTTACAAAATTCTCGCTAAAAATATATTGAATAGTTTTGAAAAGATAAGCTATGAATGTTTGGAATAATATATGTTATATCACAGAATTTTAAACGCTTCCTTGATTTACTTTCGTTTAAATATTTTTATAATAAAAAATGCTATTTGTTTGAAATGTACATAATAACAGTGATATTTTTTTTAATTAAAAGATTTTAAATCAGTTAAATGTTTCCTTTTCACAAACATGAATTTTTAAAAGATTCCTAAAACACAAATAGAAACAATACAAACTTTATAAACTTGTTTTGTTCCAATACAAGTTTAAAGAATTTAAATTACTAAATAAGGTTTACATTTAAATTAATTTTTCACCGTACATTTTAAGGATTAACACCATAAAGCTCTTCCAGTACTTCCGTACGTTCAAAAATATACAAATAATTAAATACGCTAATTGTAACATGACGAAGGACAATTTAATATAATTTGATCTTGCTTTCTAGTTTTAAATGAATTAAAAACAAAATGGAAAAATCTGAGCACAATTTCCATTTGATTATTTTCTGGAATTTTCTCGTACTACTTTCTTGAACATAAAAGAACTTATTCTAATAAAGAATTTTATGATGCTTAACTAACTTTTGTAAAATTATTTACATACAGAATATGTTTTATGTCTTCACATACATAATTGCATTAGAATATAATGTAAATGTTTAAGAATGCAATTTAAAATTTATACGTGGCTTAGTATTGAAGTTATTTAACAGTTAATTCAATAACTTTAAATTTCTATCAGGAAAACGAAGAGGAAACAATCCAATCATGTATATTTCGAACGTTTTTCATCATTGTTTTACTAAATTAAAAATAACTTTGCTGCTCATGAGTATTGAATCTTTATGAAGAGCAAGACCATTGCACCGGTTCCAAACATTTTTTTTTCAGTATATATTTAATCATATCAATCGTTCTTCATTCTAAAAAATGTATTAATGTACTGTTGCATTAAAAAGAAACAAATACAACTTTATGAAATATTATAAGCCTAAAATTTATTTTCATTGCAATTTTATGTGTGCAGTTTTATTTTCTTCCCCTATATATACTGAATTGCTCTGAAATGCAAAACCTCTGAACCGATCCTAAAAATATTTCATAGCCGATGCCGTTAGTCATACATTTGTGAACTCGAAACTATATTAAGTTTCCGTGCATTAGAATGAAGAATTATATTAGTAATTATTAATGAGGAATTATAATATTATTGAAAAACTACATTAGTTTCAGTGCAAACAATTTCTTATATTAACTTATCCAGTCGAGAACTAATTATCCTTGTAGTTTTATTCATTCATTATAACTTTTGTATAAACTAAAAAATGAATGAATAAACAAATCACATTGACATATCGTATGCTATTTCTCCGTTTTTCACAAGAAGCATGAAATAAAATTAACTGATATGAAACTACAAATTACCACGAGTTATATATTTTGATTAAAATATTTTTACCATGTTGTTACCTCTGATAAATTTACTCCATAAAAATGTACAATTTTCGACCAAGAGAAATGATACTTATTTTAGTAATTTATCCATCTGAAAATTAATATCGAAATCAGAAACGAAAATAGACTTTTCTCTCTTTTTGTCCAGTTCGGAGGTTTATTTAAGTAAGATATTCGTATCTGAATAAACTCAAGGAAGCGAATATACGTGCATTTGAAAAGTCTAATGAATCATTTGTAAAAAAAAATGAATTGCATTTAATGAAAATTGCCATTTTTCACCTTAGAAGTTATTACTTACTATAATGCTTTACTTATATAGATGTTTGGTGTTGGCTGCAAACCTTGGAAACTATTTTACTTTTAGGCCACTTACATTTAGTAATTAATGCAAATCTCGAATATGATTGAATCCTTTGACGATGGAGACTGAATTCTTTTTATATCCAGAATTATCCACCTACTTATTTATAAATCATTTTTGGCACTTTTTTATATATCACCGATATCCGATATTCTAATGATATATGGATATTTTTAGGACGCTCATATTCTACTCAATCAATATTTTTATATATCACCGATATCCGATGTTCTAATGATATATGGATATTTTTAGGACGATCATATTCTACTCAATCAATATTTTTAGGAAGTTATCTTATTTTCTAAAATTTATGAAAATCCATTAATGCTTATAAGTATTAAAATATATTTTTACCTAACACAAAGGATCTTGACTCATAAGAAGTTGAGTTGAATATATAAATTTACTTCATCCAGAAATTTCAGTGAAGAAAAACTGGATCTGAAGGAATATAGCAAGGAATATAGCAAAGGAATATAGCAAAAATAAACATGAAATTTTAAATTAAAATTGATAGTAAAGATTTATCTTTAATATTTTTTAATTAATGCACTAATAAACAGGAAATAATTTTAATAAATATTAATGAATAAATAACATGAAGCATTTTTTATACAGTGTAAATTCAAATTAAAAATGGACAGTCCGCATTTAAAATATTAAAATTATTTTTTTTAATTAAAAGATTGCATTTTTAATTACTTCTTTAAAATTATATGCATAGTAGTAAGTAAAACAGTAAAACCTTCGAACCAATTATTTTTATTTACAATCATTAAAGATGACTAGCAAGAAATGGGCAACTATTGAAAATAATTACGGAATAAAAATAGTTTTTGTTTATAATTCTTAATTTGAAATGGTCTAAAATTCTTAGTTACTAGGTTTGTAATTACCTAAAATAAGTTCTAATTTTAGATGATTTATTAACATGATGTTAAAATTAAATTCGTGTCAAAGGGAAAATAAAATCGAATATTCGGAACCGAAAGATTCGATTTAAAAATATGCCTAATTAGCAAAATTATTTTGTATAGATTATGTAAAACAAAATGTTATATATTTCGCTATTTTTTTCAATTATCATCATTCTGAATTTTGATTATTACTAACATATTTAGCCGCAATTTGCGAAAAATATTTAATTTTAAAGATGCCTTTTTTTAAAATCAATTAACGAAATATTAGAACTAATTCTTCAGAGCGCATTTTACAGACAAATATATTCCTTCAGAATGTAAACAAAAATTTCCATAAAATATGCAATAGAAGCATTTTCAAAAGAATCTCAGTATTCTAAATACTCGCTTTTTACAAACGAAAATAAAATAATTTTTTTTATAAATTGTAAGAAATATTACATGAAGTATTACGTTCAGAAATGTTACATTTCGATGCATATAATTAAATTTAAATTGCTTTTTTAAGTTTTAAAAGATTTGATAAAGATGTTGCATATATCTTTCTTTATCAAGTAATAAAATTATAATTCTTAGTTAAAATATGAAATTAAAATTTAAGTACTCTATTTTTATGATCAGTTAAATAAAGATTACTGACTATAAAACAAAAATGTTTATTGAAAACTAGTTTCCTACAATGAAGCCCATTTAATAGACAACAAGCTGAATCTCATTGCAAACAGAAGTACAGGAAAGCGACTTTTATTTATTATTAATATTTTACTGAAGCTTCAGCTCAATTATTTTATTTGACAAGTTTACTGAATAATTAATTTTGTGGCATGAATTTGAAATTATTTTTACACCAAGAACTATTTTTCAAACTCGACAACATCTTTTTTAAATAATGCGCAAAAGACCTTTTAACTGTATTTCTTTGGGTATGATTTCCTAGTATTTTAGAAACGGATTTTAACCTGTAATAAAACAAATCCAAAATTGCATTTCGGAACGTATTTAAGAACACGGAGGGAATCAATGGAATAGTCTCGACTATTTTACCACTGTTCTACATGAAGAGGTTTGAAAGAAAGAAACGTTCCCTCCGCTCAACTTCAATGTTTATCTTGCAAAGTCGATTATTTTCTTCCAAATAAAGAGAAGAATAAAGACAAATCGAACAGGTTTTTTTTTTTTTTTTTTCAATTTTTCAATATTTTTGGTTGTAATGTTTACAATTATTAGTTCTCTCTTTTATTAAAAATAGAAGAAAAAAATAAATATTTATTTTGTCCAAGTCACCAATCACACCATTTGTTACTTGATGCAATTGTAACGAATATTTCACAAACGTAACTATGATTTCAATCTTCAAATCTCTCATATAATTTTTTTTAAACAGAATTTTATTTGAGAAGCGCTTAACGAAGATATTTCTTTCTTTATATTTTTTCGCTGAGTAGGGTAATATTTCTCAACGATAGAATAAATTATAGATTTCCGTAATTGTTAAAAATTTTATAAAATCGGAATAACTTTTTAAGTTTTTAAATTTTTTCTCTAATTCGTAACTGAATTATTAAAAAAATCTACTATGTAGTAGTGCTACTAAACAATTTCTGTGAAAAAAAAAATCTTTAATTTTTTTAGTCAATTTTAAATTTTAATTTTTTTCAGTAATATTTTTTTATATGTTTGACTGACTACTCGAATGCTTGAATTGTACCTTTTCTACTTTATTTGATAAATCATGAAATTTAAAATTTGTGAAGTTTATGGTTTATTAAGCAGAAAAAAAACACACACACAACTCCTAGCACTTTAGTGCGTTTTACATTGCATTCAGTGTAGTGTTACCTTGATTGAAAGAATTTCTAATCAAGATAAACACATTTAGAGATATACTATTAAGTTTTTATTACTTAAAAATTGAAACAAAGATTTATGATAGTTCTTCAGTTGAAAAAAAAAATGTCGTTGTTCTATTTTTGGTTTAAACTTTAATTTTGAATTCGAATTATTATCTATATAAAGAAATAAAACATGTAAATCAAGCATTAATTACTGATAAATGAAAGCAGTTCTGGTATATATATGTTTGACAGTTTGATTGATAAATAAAGAAGGAATTTTTTTTATAATATTTCATCACTCAAAGAGTTAGTAATAGAACTTATCATAAAAGTTTTATAATTTTAAATTTATTATTTACTACCCTTCATGGACCAGGACCTAAAATCAGAAAAATCTATATTGAAGTTAAACAGAACAGAACAATAAATTGTCCTTATCTATCTGATTCAGAGATGATTAAAAGAATCATTTATAATTTTCCCAACCATATGACCATTAATAAAAACGCTAACTTTGTCGATAATTTTGAACTTCAATAATTTTACAATAGAGATAAGATAAGCCAGCACTTTGTTTTGTTTTTGTTTTTACTGCATGTAATTGATTTTCAACATCATTCTAATGTTCGAAAGCTTTGTTTTGCATTTGTTTTTTCACTGATATTCAGACAATTCGAATGAGGTTTAAGATGAAAGGTGTGCTGAGGATTTAAATTCTAGAACTCCAAAAAGATATTCGAAGAGCCTGAAAAAACACCCTTTCTTATCGATTTGATTGTTTAAAAAACCTTAATTTATAAATAATTTTTAGAAATAGGGAAATTTCAAAGAATAAGAAGTATATAAAAATTATGGCTATAAGTAGATGATGACAAGCAAGTATTATCATTCTTTTAAGAGTGCAGAAAGCACAAATGATGAAAATATTGATATAAACACAGAGATCTGAAAATATCAATGGATATAGTAATCTCTATGTGGTTTATGTATTCTTAACATTAATTTAAATATAAAATTTTCATTCAGAATTCTTATTAATTGAATTTTTACGCAACTCATACTATTTGCAACATGTTTCGAACGAATAATGAACAGTGGAATGTTTCTTTTCAATTATTTTTTACTTACTGTCTCAGAATTCCAAAATATTTGAGTGGAAAATTATAAAAGCACATAATACGTGATAGCTAATAACACAATTCATAATAATTACAATACTGCTAGATAAGATTATTTTATTAAAGAGGTTTTGTTATCAGGAACTTGTCCTTTAAAATTTGAAATATTTAAAATTTAAATTATGATGAGCATTGAATTTTTTATACCTTTTTTCTTTACAATGAAAAAGTATTATTTTTAATTATGATAACTGGCTTAACTGAAATTTAGATTTTGTTATTTTTTTGTCTATTATAAAAATATATTAATTAATGGTCCAATATTTTTTGCTTGAGAAATACTTAATGAAGTCTATGCATTAGATAGTAAATATTAACAAAAACACAATTCAGAATTTTTCTTCCAAAAAATAGAGCTCATTCGACATAAAATAGTAAATACTAGTCTTTCTTTAATATTATTTATTCTAGTTAATTAATTATTTAAAGTAAAGAAGTTAAAAATATTTCTTAAGCAAATAAATATATAATAAAATATTTTGTTACAGTATTTGAACTGGTTTTCTTTCTTTCTAAATAATTTTTGAAGAATCATCGTCAGACTACGGAAAAAAAAAATCATAATATGTGTAAAAGTTTATTTTTTTTATATAATTTATTCTGATTTCAAGTCTTAATCTATAACTAATTAAAATTCGCATGGAATATCCTTGCCAAAAAATAGATAGAGAATAATTGTAATTTTTAAGATAATAAGATATTTGCTTTCCTTTTTAAGTTTGAACGATATTTTGTCATCTCCATTAAAAGACAAATGAGAAAAGAATTAAAAAATTATAAATATTTATTACTGGAGTTAATTTGGCTTATAGAAATTAAATAATCTATATTTATTTATATTAAAATCTTACTTTTAGGAATAAATTTATAGAAATTAGTTCTCATGAAAAATATTTTTTTAAATCTGATTTTTTAAAATTAACGCTTTTACAATAAATTGAAATACACTTTTTTTCCTAGCGTGCTGTTTAATATTATTGTAAAACGGCAGCAGTTCTTATAATTTTCTTCATAAAAGTGTAATCAATTATTAGTCGAAATTTATTTTAGCAAGGCGCTTGTTGTTTTGTCCCTTCTGTTTACTTTTTCAATTCAGGAAGCTATATTTTTAGGGATAGAACACAATATTTCTTTTATAGATTAACTTTCTATTTTATGCGGAATTATACAATTTTACAATCACAAAACTAAAATACATCAGCCCTCATATTTCAGATAAAATTCATACATCAGTCAAAATTTTAAAATATTTCCTAAATTTGAAATATTTATTTAATTATTCTGATATCACTGCTATTAAAAATTACAAATTATTTATTAAATTCGAAGATAAAATCATTGAATCAAAATTTAAATTATTATCAAAAACAATTTTTGCGTATTGTTCAGAAATAAGTAAAATTCCAGTTTAGCTTTTTTTTTAGATACAAAGTTACTAAAACCATTGTTAAAAGTATCATATTATAAATTTAAAATATAATATCTCTATTTATATGTTCCATTAGCTTTTATTTTTAACGTGAAATACTTTTACTTATACTCTTTATTAGGAAAATACATTACATTTAAACCTCAGCAACGGTTGCTAGGAAACGTTTTATTTATCAAAACTAGAATGAGGAATTATATACAAGAAAATTTCAGTATTAATTGTAAGACTCGATTAAAACTGTATACTTTTAACCTCTGATTTGCATGTTAGAATGAATGTTTGTGGTTTTTGCCTAGAGAAAATATATTTATATTTACTTTTGATAGTTGCACGAAATCCTTATTTCAAGGAAACTGAGTTTTAGGAAACTTTATCTGCGTCGGAATTTAAAAATCCAAGAATATTGGCGACTTTCCTTAATTATTAAGATTGCGAATTAACATTGTCGCTTCGGAAAATTTATTTTTATAAATAATTTTGCATTTCGTGTTGTCTTCTACTCTTGAGTATATAATCAATTAGATAGAACCATTCAGCAGTTTCAATGCCACTTAGATTTCAAGTTTAAAATGAAATTTATTTTTTTTGGAATAAAAACCTTTCAAATAAGAATCTTTTGATTGACACTCTGATTGAAAAACATTATGCAAGCATTAAAGATGCTATTTGGTTTGTATTCAGATTTTACTTAAATAATAAATGCAGCTGCTATGCAAAATCTTACATAAAAAAAAAAGAAACATCTAAAATACAGGCAGGTTTTAGAACTTTTACATCCTGATGTGGAGAAAAAAAAATTATTCAATTTTCAAGCGTTCAAATTGAATTTGAAAACTATGATTAAAAACCATTACCATAATATTTAATTCGAAATATTTAACAAGAATATACCAAAAATAGTGATGATGAATTTTCCTTTGAATTTTCAAATCCTGAATAAATCAATTTATCTAGCCAACTTATAACAAAATTATTTTAAGATAAGCGGAAAACTACTAATAAAATTGTTTTTGCCAATTGAACATACTTTACAATAAAGGAATAACTCCAAAATAATAATATTTACATAAGCTGTTTTGCGTGAATCAATACCGAAAAAAATTCTAAATATGCATTTTCTTCATTATTCATTTTTACATTATAAGTTTCCAGTGTATTAAAGCTGATTCTATTTTAATTTATAAGTTAACAGAATTTTCAACCTTAAATCTGAATTTCGTAAAAGAATTGCCCCCTCCCCTTACTGCTTAAAAATATTTAATTATTCATGAAAATATTAATCATTCATAAAAAATGGACTCATTTCTCGAAAAAATTTGTGTTACTTTCGTTTGATTGAAACAAAATATTTCCTTCTATAATTTTGAATGAAAAAATTGAAATATATATATTGTACCATGTATTTTGTAAGAAATAATGAAAATTGGGATAAACTGGCAATAAAATTTTTTTATCTCCTTTCAGTTACACTAATACTTAAAGAAATCTATTGCTGCACAGTAATCTATGCTGTGCTAACGCGTTTTTATATTTCACCAGGATAGAGTCTTTGGAATTCATAATATGGCGAAAAATGACGTCCTATACGAAATGCTGTTTTAAATATGATGAAATAATAAAGTTGATAATAAGTTAAAAAGCTTTTTTTTTCATATTTATACAGAGATAAAAATTTTACATGGTTTTGTATAGAGATAGAATTCTTGATCGAATCACGATTGAGTCACGATTTAAACGACTTTAACTGAAATACAAATTCTGAACTCGGACATTCCTTTTTATACATTAAAAATATGAAAGAAAATGCCAAGTGATAATCTATCTCCTATTAATATATAATTCGTGATGAAAGTATTATTTTTCGTTTCTTAAAAAATAAACTAAAAATACCCTCGATAAAACTGATATACATTTACTATGATAATCGGGACAATTTTTCTTAATTTGAAAACAGTGGAAAACAGAATATCATCTTGATTTAAAAAAGATGACATAAGGGGTAGCTGCAAATATCGCATTATAATAATTTGAAATATTCCTGATTTTTAAAATTGGCTACATTATTTGGGGCACTCGAATCTATTTTTTAAAAATTTTTTATCTTGATTTATGTATTTTTTTCTTTGACATCTGGCAAATTACAAACAACTAGATTAAAATTATTCTTATATATTTAATTTCACCTTAAAAACAGCATTTGTAGTCAAATAACTTCACTAATTATTAATTGATTCAAATTATCTTTACATGAAGAATGTAAAATTATATATTTTTTAAATATAGCTTTCTTCAAGAAAGTGAAACCATATCATTTTTTTCAAAGAACGGTAACTAAAACTCAATAAAATGAGTTTGGAGAGTTCTCTGATTCCTAAAAGAGATATTAAAGGGCGCTTCATTTCAATCCTATATTGCGCTGCGCTTCACAATTTGTCTTTGTCTTTTTTTCAATAATTTAGTATTTGAATTATAAAGTAATTTACTTATTACTTATTTAACTTGAATTGTGTTTTTAATGAAGAAATTTTAATTAACCAGTAAAATTTAACCCATCAGGAATTAAAATTTTCAATTCGAAATTATATTTTAAAATTACTTTTTCATATTCCTGATATTTAGTTATATCAGTTAATATAAATGGGATCAAAAAATAAGAATGAAAAATAATACAATGGGATTAGAAATCATATTTTAAAGCATTATCAAGATAAATGGACTAATAAAAAAATTAAACTTCAATTACATTTAGATTAAAACAAATATTAGATGAATCCAAAATCTTAAGTAATTCCTATTTTCAACTCTTACTTAGAATTTTTTTAAATTTTATTTTGATAAACCCAATAGTTATGTACACATAATATTTAGAATAACATTCATAATCATCATATTAAGCATTCTAGCTAAAATTACGACTCAATGGAAATTGTACTTATTATAATGATAAAATCCGATTTTTTTTTGTTTCGTTAAATAAATGGGTAAGTAAAACATTTGATAATTTCCTTAGGCTAAAACACAAAATGAGTAATTAGTTTTTGCAAATTAAATTACTGTCAAATAAACCATGCCAATATTTATTAAAATTGTATTGGCAACGCACAGTTTAAGAAATAAGTCTTCTAACAGTAAACAGTACCGATTCCTCCACAGATACATTTATTTCCCTGCATTCTTCCAAATCTTGATTTCAAAGGCAATTTTAAGATACTGAGTTATTTAGAGTTATAATAGGTATGTTGTTTATTGCCATCTGTGTTGATCCTGCTTTCATCAAGACGACGTCGCGGTTTAAGTTACGTGCTCGTGCCAGCGGATTCATCATGCGATGCACGAGCCAACTGTATTTTCTTTCTTGCACGAGCCAGCAGTATAAACTGCTGATGAAAGCAGGATTACCACACATCTATGCTCTGTCTAAGCAATGGGAATATGAGCGATCTCAAAGCAGATGTAACAATCCGCGAATTAATTTCATTGTCAATATATATTTGGGATAATATTTCTTGGATGTAGCTGAACAGAGCATCTGTAAAATACCATAATCCATTAAAATTACCATTAAATAAAATAAAAAAACCCACCATAAACCACTGACACCTGTTGTCCGTTATCTATTTATCTGAGACGGTGTATGAATGAGATTTAATTAATATAACTCATCAATATGATTGATAGAATGGGGTCATCTTCAAAATAAATAGGTTCAGCAGTTGAAACAAAGACAAAAAAGGTATTTATTCCCAATATTAATTTGGAGCGCTGAGTTATTAAACCTTGTTGTAACATATTTGCATTGTCATCATTTAATAACAATGACATATCTTGCTATTGGCTTGAGTAATACAAAATTAGCAATAAAAAGTAAAAATAATAAGAAATAGTGACAATATAGCCAGCAGGAGACTTCTTTCATTGATTTTTATGCATATACAAAACTTTTAGTATTAGCACTGTAGTATAGTAGAACAAAAAAGCATTTAAGACATCTTTGCGTAGATCAGTTGAAAGCAGAATTGGATAGAACCAGTTTCATTTAACTTGGCTTGCGGGGTTTTTTTATTATTTATTGTGAGTATATAGATACAAATAAATAGATATTGTACCCATTGGCCGTTTCTAGTTCAAAATTAAATTCAAATTTACGATTTTATTGCAAATATTATGTTCTAAAATTCACTTATTATACTTATTACACACACACCCGATCAACAGATAGTGAGTCTGTCCATGAATTTGGTCGAAGATTTGACATACGTCTACAATTATGCTGATAAAATTATATCCCAAATTTTATCAGTAACTCATTAAAAAACCTAAGTTACCGTGTTTACTCATACATAAGCAGATAGATAGGTTATCGTTGGCAGGTTTTATTCGATAATTGACAGAAATTTATAGACCATGTAAAAACAACGTACCAAATTTCATGGCCCTGCCTTATTCCGTTACAGAAAGGCGGTTACGCAGACGAACAGGCAATGTTACAAAGATATATTTTTCGGATTCGAGCAAGTCTGAAATACGGAAATTTATAAATATCTCTTAGCTGAATTTCTTGTCTATTATGATACTTTCTCTCTGAAAATTTCTTTTATAAGAAATTAAAAAAAGTATTGCATTTACAAACACAGTTATAGGGGCATTGCTAAATCTTTAACCATGTGGCATCGTTTCTAGACATCCTTGACTTCCAGTTTAATAATTTCAGGTGATGTTTTACTTCACATGTGATCCTTGTCGCACACTGAAACATGGACAACAGAGCCTTACAGCCTCGTAAGTTCTTTAATTCGGAAATCCATTCTCTTTGAAAGCGAGCCCCCCCTCCGAATGATTGAAAAGCGAGCGCGTGTCACGTGGGTGTCCCCACCCACGATTAGCGTGATGAGCCGGGGACCCAGGGGATTCTCGATGTTCAAAGGGGGACACCGCTACACCTTCTCGCCACAATTACCCTAAATGGCTTTTTGCTATTTAGTGAATACTTAATAGAGTGCGGCCAATTGGAGAACAGACGACATTACACCTGTTCGAGGATGCTCTGCACCCCTGGGACTTGGAAGATTCTGTAAATTATTATTCCGCGAAGTGCAATGCATGTGACGGCAGGTGAGAATATCTAAATAGTTAACTAGAAGACTATATGATTAAGCATAGTGAGTAGGATTATAAGTGTACGGAAAATTTGACCTGATAAAAGCACGTTGAAAACATTGCAACTCATTATTTAGATGAGTATTTGAGTATCAGAATCAATTAACCATTTTATAATGATATATTGAGTGTAAAAATGATAATTTTAATAAAAAGAGTCTTGCGAAAGATTCAAAATATAAATTAAGGAAGAAAAATTATCTCCTCTTGGTTTTCATATACATTTTTATGGTATGATACACGGTTTTCTCAGTTTTATTATAAGAAGAAAATTATCAAGCCAACATTTTGTATTTCATTGGATCACACATCTAATTTCATTTATTTATGCGTGTTTGAGTTATCGTGAAAACATTTTTGGTATACAAAAACGCAGACAGAGTCATTTCCTGATTTCAGTTTCGATTTGAGAAAAAATCTACGATTTGACTAAGAACACATATCATGTTTTGTACTTCTACTTGGTAGAATTCAGAGACTACCGTGTTTAAAACGATCCCAAAAATTGTTTTAGACAATTACAGTCTACATATATAAAACACTAACAATTGAAGCTTAAAAATCGCTCAATAAATTATTCTCGAATAGTAACAGTTTTAACATTCGAAACGGATTCATTGAATATTTTTACAGTTGAATTTAATTTCACGCTTCACCTAGCCAATAAATGGAATTGCAAAATATAATTAGAAGTGCTTGGAAGAGGGTTCGCTGCTTCACAAAAAATTCATTCAGAAGAAGAAAGAAGGTATAAAAGAACAAGAAAATAGAATTAAGCGTCAAACAGTTTAATCGAAAGAGAAAACAGGGTTAACTTTCGTCGGATGGGTAGTCGCTGTAACTTGCTCATCGAAACGAATGTTCATCTCTTTCAAAATTATTTTTTCCCAAAATTGGGTGACATTTTACACTATCTTGAAATTACAAAAATTACCCCTTTAATGATATCAATTTCATTTCCGTACTAATGTTTAATTTTTTTAATAATTTAAAAAAAATTTAATTTGATATAAAATTTTTAAACATTGCATTAAATGTTATGGGGAAATTCAAACTCAGTTATCAAAACATTCATTCACGTTCTTTTGACAATCATTGACACCGAAGTAGGATTTTCACTTCTTTTATTTCATAATATATACACTTATTAATTCACACGCACTATAATTTGTCGTAAGTCGATTTAACAATATTAATGTGTTTCAATCGTACCAAATATCAAGGAGAAATTAAACACACATCTTTCCATCAATCCTTTAACAGTCTAAAACCCCCCAAAATTTGAATGAATAAGCTGGTTTCCAAAGGCGGTTATTCTATTAAAATACAATATGCTTCAAATGCTAAGGAGAAATTTGGAACTTAGCACAAAACTCACGAAAGTTAAGTGACAGTGTTTTGACAATCGAAAGTTAATTGACAGCTTAATTCTATTTTATTAAGTGATCGTGGGTTACTTATTTTAATTTCTTAAGTGGTTTAAGTGATAACTAGCATTAAGATAAAACAATTAACCAGTGATGAAGGAATGTGGGTTGATAAAATTGTAACAATATTGGAATATTATTAAATATTTAATAAAATCAATAATGTATTGAACTGTATATATGTGATAAAAAGCCATTAATTTTTCTAATGTTTAATTTAGTTGGACTGACTTTCAATTTTAGAGCAATACGAAGGCTTTATGGAGACGGAACTCGAAATTTTGAAGAATAATCAGATGCTTTAAGGCGAACTATCAATCTTCAAATTACCACACTACATCGGCATTTCATATGTACCAGTAAATTTAAAATGGTTGGAGTATATATATATATATATATATATATATATATAGCATTTCTTCAGCAGCAGCAAGTCTCGAACCAGCAATCCTCTGATCGCAGAACTTATAAAAAAATGTGGCAATGTTTCTTGCCAACTAAATCTTTTATTTCTTACACATCAACCGTTTAATATAATTATAACAATAATATTTAGTCTGAATGCATAGACTTACAGATTCAGTTAGTAGTGTGAAAACATATAGACTAATGGAAACAAGGATTAAAGTAAAGGTTTGTGCATCCATCTCGAGTGCAGCTTGCATCCGTTGCCAGACACAAAGCATGGCTGCTCAATAAATACAAAGGGGGGATAATGCGGAAGATTTACTAAGTGTTCCATGAACATCGAGTTCAGCAAAAAGTCATTCATTCTTTATTTTTCCTGGTGGTGGCAAGCATTGCGCGGGAATCGCAGGGAAGCTTGGAAGCCTATTACAATTTTTCATTAGCCGACGGAAATTTAATTACAGACAGAGGGGGAAGGTGGCCCGTGCACGCGTCGTCCCTAATCGACGGTCTTTCCATTGTTCAGCGCGATTCCCGCGCGCGCGAAATTAGGCGGGTTCGCGCTGAAAAGGCGACAAAACGAAACGGGAGATTATTTGTTTGTTTGATTTTTATTCGCACTTTTTTTTCATTTTTTATTTTTTTACTTCTCTAGAAAAGGAGGGAGATTTTTAATAACGTTCTGTTGTGGCTTGGGATGGTGTCAGAAGAAGTTAAAGGAGTTTGGCAAGAGAGGATGGTGGAGTGTTTCTGGCGATTTGAAAGGACGTTGTTTTTGAACTGCGATTGGAACTGAGTTTGTGATGGGTGCTTAGAAGAAATACTAACACTGAAAATATATCATCTTTGTACCTGAATCCGATTACTAAATTTACACTGTTAATGACTCAATAGTATTTGGAAGAAGATTTTTATTTCGTATTTGTAACGGATGTTGAATATGTAAAGAATCAATTGGTAGAACTGAAAATATTCATGCTCGTAAGATACACATTAAAGGCACTTTCTCAATTTATTGTTATTGTTGTTTCTGATGGCACTTGCTATGGACAAGCCGAGGGTGCAAATCTTGTTTTTTTAGAAGCGCCAACTAAGGCCAAGAGTAGGTCTTAGCTACTCACGCATCACATTCGCTTGCACAGCCCCTTTTTACAGGGGGGCACATTCACACATCTCACAGATAAACAACTACGCCGAACCGGGATTTGAACCAAGGACGCTCAGATCACGGGGAAGAAGCGCTACCCCTATGCCAGGGCGCCGACACTTTATCGATTTAAATTTTAAATCCTCTTCACAAATGACCAAAAGAATATTTAAGACAATTGACATTTATATACATAAGATAGCAGTGGCTTTATTTGGATCGTTCCATTCATATTCACGTGACGCACATCAGATAGAGAAAATTATTTTAATTTCATAATCCTTACATATCTATTTGACAGAAAAGGTTATGATGTAAAATGTTTTGACCAAAATCAAGTATGACGCAATTTTAGATGTTAGATGACATGCGCAGTTGCATCTGTCATATGACTATTGCGTTCATGTATGGACACTGAAGCAATATTTCTGTTTGCTAAAAAACCATTAGATTTATGGAGACTTATAATAATGATCTATTGTAATATAGAACAATTGTCTTAAAAAACAATTTTTTGAAATTTCTATTTATTTCATTCTTATCATCATTTTGCAACAAGCAACGTCGTCTTTATTTTATGCCTCTTAAGTGAGTCAAATTTTTAAATATAAAAAATTTAAAAATGCGTTTACGTACAATTAATTTTATTATTATTATTATTATTTTAATTTTAAATACAAGCAATACAAAACAGTTCTTTTTCATGAGTAAATTAACAGAAATTCGAATAAATAAATATAATACTGCTCAATGCAGTTTTTCTTTTATTTTGCATTTTTAATGAAAGAAAAGAGAGGGGGAAAAAACTCATTTTTTCCCTTTAAGAAAGATAGCATTCTATTCTTATAGAATAATAATTAATAAAAAAATTTTTTATTTCCAAATATACTGTTAATATAAATTCAAAATTATTATTAAAATTAAAAATATATATCCATAATTATTATTATTTTATAGCTGTAACATGAATGCAGTTGGCCTTAAATTACGATTATAAACTTTTCTGTTTAATAATTTTAATGTTGTAACATAATATCAATGTGAAATTAAACTCTGAATTTTTACGTTTTCAGGAATTATAACATAAACTAAAAAATAAATACTTAATATAAAAAATTATTATTAAATTTTTAAATTATTAAAAAAATATAAAATATGTATCAATTATGTTTGTTTTCCATGAAAATTTGTATTATATGTTAAATGGAAGTATTAAATGTGTTCTCAATTCTCACAAAGCATTATTTTACGATGAATATATATATTATAATTTTATGTCAAGCAGTTTCAAGCAGTGTATTGAATACCTACCTATATCATCAATGTTTCAAGTTAATTACAGATATTGGCAATTAAAATTGATTTTATTCTAGCATATAAGTTAAGTTTTGCTTTATCAGTTGAACGATATAAAAAAAATTAGCTTATTAAATATAGTTAATTTCAGATGTTAAAAATTAGATGTGAACGTATAAAATAGGTTAAATTAAAGCAAGTCCGTATAATATTCCATATTACATCTAGAATATGTGTATAAATATTATGCTTTAAATGTTTTATTCGTAAAAATCACATCAAAATACAGAGCTACGAATCATTGCTCAAAAGTTTTATAAAATTCTTTTTTCTGGTATATGAATTATTAGTAATAATCTCCTAAAATGGATATAAAAACCCATCTGATTTTTCATCTGCATCCTTTCTCATGAATTAGTACGAGTACTTTTACAATATAAAAAAGAGGAAAAAATAACATTTCCGGTAAGCAGCCTTTCCAACGGTATTATTTCGTTAACTGCCTTTGGCAACAGTCGCGCATCAGAGTCAGTTGGATGGTAGCAAAACTTTTGTCACCTGAAAACAATGGGAAGTTTGGTACAAAGGATTCCCATGGCGAAGTAATGGGCCTCCCACCGCCATCCCCATTACGTGAAGACCCCTCCCCCGCCCTCCTACCAACAGTTTGTTTGGGTAGAAAGGGGTTGAGGGTAATCTTGCATACCCCAAAAGACATGAGCAATGGCGTGATTATTTCTAGACGATTGGATTTAAGGTTGGAGAACTCTTTTCACATAATTGAATCTCCCTTCAGGTGTTTGTGTCTACTTTTTTTCTTGTTATAACTTTCATCAGCACGGAATTTGATTTTTCAACTGTCTATTTTTGGCTTCTACGAGGCATATTTTACATAAAATTGGTTTTATAGCATAAGGTAGGCAGTGGCAGAAATATAAATCATGTCAATAAAATAAATATCCTTTAAAAATACAATTATGTTTATTGAAGATTATCTCCTTAAATTCTTTTAAGCTTATAATGAGGGCCTGATTAAGCCCTTTAGGGCCCTTAAGCAATAGAAGTCTCGGTGCCACCTTTCTACATTCTCAACTGTCAAAATCATATATTTTTATTGATTTTAATTTTGTCTCTATATAAGCACTATTAATTAGCAAATTTTGATAGCTGAAGTAGTAAAACATTAAACTGAGTGTCACGTTCAAAACATTTGATTTTAGAATATCAAGTAATAAAAAAATGCAAAACTAAAACTTAAAGGAAATTAAAATAAATAGTATATAAATAAATAAATGACAAAACCTTTTAACACACTCTAAGTTCTATTTTTTTTTTTAGAAATACAAAGCAACGTAATACAAAATTTATAAAAGATAATTAATTAATTATGTTATTAGAATAATGTTTCTAAATTTAACCGATACTTGATTTTAGGTTGAGTATGCTCGAATGCATGGTCTTTGTAAATTTAATAAAAGTACAAAGTTAAATTACTCTGGAAATACTGAAAAAATCCTTTATGCTTCTGGAATTCACAAAATTCTCTACTTTGTCTATTTAACAATCTAGCTCTGTTTATTATGACGTTCTGTTGTGAATTTGTCATTGAACGTTACAATTTTCACTTTAACATTTTTTCAGCTAAAATATAATTATACTTATTACATATAAAAGCCATGTAGTGTAATTTTGTATTAATAAATATATTTTACTTTGAATCCGTTTAAGCCGATTTTATACATCCTTGTAATAAAAACTTTTTAAACTTTTTATTAATTGTAAAATTTGGTACAATCTATTTGTGTTTTGACTGTCTGAAATTGGTTGCAAAATTGTAACATTCAAATAACCTACATATACAAAAATCAAAGAAACATTTTGTAATTTAAACATTACAAAGAGCATTTTTATAGTTTTTGATTTCCTCCATCTTGTCTATTCTCTCATTTCCCAGAATTTCACTTCTAATCATTGTCTGAGATGGCATCTTTTATTCGAATTGGAATTTTCGAAAAAAGATTAAGAAAATACTTTACTCAGTGAATTATGTTTTAAAGTAACAGTATAATAAAGAAAAACAAAATAATGCAAACAAAATAATGCAATGAAAAAATTCACAAATAGTAGAAAAGAAGGAACACTCAATACAATGAAAAATCGACATTTCAATTAAAAAATTCTAAAGTAATTCTAAATTTTATTTGTGTTGCCAGAATGGCTAAAACTTAGCTAGTTTATAATTTAATGTATGTTGCCATATGAAAAAAATAAATTCATTAAACTTTTTACTAGAAAATTTTATTTTCAATAGCACTAATCTTAAAGGACACTGTGTAGCTTCTGTAATATCATGCAAACTATATTTTAGAATATGTAGTGTTACTATCACAGGTTTCCAGATTTCGCGCATTTGATTTCAAGTTGTTTTCTGGAAAGATTATTCAGCTTCAAAAGCGCTCATATATTTAAGATTCAAATTCAAAAATTTAATACTTTTATAAAAATATTAAATTTATGAAGTATTTAAAAATTTAATACTTTTTGCTTGTTTTACGTGTAACTATGCTTTATATGAAAAACAAGAAAAATTTCAAGAATTCTACATGAATTAAAATTCGGCTATTTAACATTAAAGTATAAATTCGTATTTTTTTTTTTTTACTTTTGCAAACAACAGGCATCGAAATCTATTTATAATTTATTTTAAGTTTAATGCCAGTCCACCTATTTGTAGAAAATAATGTCCTTTTTTCAACTTTTTTTTTTTCATGGTTGTACGATAAACTGGTAATATTTGCCAAATAATACTAAAGAAGGTAAAAAAGTTGTGGAACAGATATATTGATATTATAGACTAATGTTAAATAAAATGCTATTTTGTGGTATGACATTTTCTAAGATTATACAAACACAAAGTTCTTTTTTTCCATATTCAAAGGCTTAGAATATCATCCTTTTCCCCAAATAACGCACTTTATTACCCATCATCTTTTGAAATTAAACTAATTTTTTCCTGGCTCAAAGTAATGTGAATTTTTTCCCAAAGCATCCGTCTCCTTAACAGATCTTTTGTTTTCCTTAAATAGCTTTTAAGTGCACAGTTTTTCTCGCCAACTATAACTCATCTCATCAAACAGGATGGCACATGCCCACATGCCTTCCACGAAGGAGCACCACAATCTTGGGGGAATTTCAGCTCAAATGCACAGACCTTCATCATCAGCAGTTAATTCACGCAAGGCCTTGACAGGCGAGACGAATTGATGCAATTAAGTCGTACAGGCTTACTTTTCCAGTGTTGCTTAATTATTCGCATTGTTTCGCCGTAATTACCGAGAAATCTGACAGGGTTCTGCAGGAACGTAAATTAACTGCCCGACAACTATTTTCGCACTTTAGCCCCTGCCTCTTCCACCAGCGCCTTTCCTTTGCACATTCCCCGTGTCTTCATATTTCACTGGTTCCTGTCCCCCTCTTATTGTGAGCTGGAACAATGCAACTCGCCACCAAAGCCCGCATTAACGCTCATTTACGCCACCAGTGGGCGCCTCGCCCTTAATGAAACAAAAGCTCAGCGTCGTTGCCAGTCGGGCCTAATATAACTAATGATCTGGTTGACATGTTAAGAAGACTAATTTTACGGGACTTCGGGTTGAATTGTTTTTGTTTAATGGACGGGAAGATGTATTTGCAAGTTAATGCTTGATTAGCTCGTTGGTTAAGGGGAAGGACTAGTTTGAAAGTGGATCGTTGACAACAAAAGTTTGAGCTTTTTCTTTCCTTTTGTTGTCGAATAAAGACACTGAATTTCTTTTCTCGATGCTTTTATGAAAGGCTGGGAATAAGAATATTGGAATTTAAGGAAAATGAATATTTAGCAATTCTTATTTTAGCATAGAGGTTTTGAAGCTTTTAATATCTTGGTCTCATCTTTCCATATTAGTTTTAATCACCTTTCCCTACAAAAGAATTTTAAATAATTAATATCAAGACGACTTTTCTAAATATAAATGCCTGTAAAAACCTTGTGGCTATGTACTGCCTTGATTTCAACCAAATTTTGCACATTTTTTTTTCTTTAAGATAAATGAAGGAATATCATCAAATTTTTAAAGAGCAAAAGCAATTAAATGCCCAATTAATTAAAAATAAACTGAAATTTTATTTTTAATTTCTGATCAAATTATTTTACCGACTATTATTTTATTTCTATTAGTATACCATATTGGAATTCCAAAATTTACTATTTTAATGAATCAAATTTTTTTGTACAATATTTTGATTAATTCTTTTAATCTTTATTGCCAATGATTTTGAAATACTGTAATTCACAGTAAGGCTCTGATTTGTTCTACCACCTACTTTTTTTAAATTTCTGTTTCTTTTTAAAGTTTTTTTTCATTTGATTTAATTATTTAGCGGTGCTTAAAAGCATTGAAAAAAATTATACTCTTTATCTTCAAGTGATCAAAGCCAAAGGGCAGTCAATCAAGCGATGTGATGTAATAAATTTATTAATAATTGGATGTACTATAAAAATTATACAAAATTAGTTCCTATTTAAAAAAAATGTGCATGAAAGTATTTTAACTGAGAACAACGCTGGATATATAAATTAATTATTAATAAATGTATATGTATTATTATGATGGCCATTTCATTTTTGTATTAAAATGCTGTATTTGGTTGTAGTTTTAATGACCAGGCTCTTTCAAAGGTTCCCTTATTTTCGATATTTTCACATCTTCACTCCTGCTGTTTAGCTATTCAATGACTGAAAATCCCTTTTGTTATCCGTTTTAACTTTGTGAAAGAAGCCTATCAGAGGTACATAATATTTATATAATAAATTATAAGTTATAACACTAAATGAACTAATCACTAAGTATTCTTGTAGCTCAAAGGCATAAAATATTTTCGCTTTCTTACAATTGTTTTTTATTTTTTTTGTGAAAATATAAAGCTAATTTTGAATTGCATTTGAATTGAAAGAATGAACTAAAAAAATGTAAGATTAAAAGTGAATTTTTTTCTGTCCTATTCAGTAGTGTTTATTTTCGCTTATCATTAATATTTTTTAGTTAAACCTTTAGAAAAAAAAGATAGAGATATAAAGGCAGCTAAGTGTGAAAGACTGCACATCTAATTCAACTTTAAAGTCATTCTCAAATCCATTTGTAAAACCTTACCATGATTGATACTTTTGTTTTTTGCCACTGACATTCCTGAATTTATAAGAATTTATAGCATGCCTGTATGTTTCATTTTTCTTGTTTTATTGATATGTAAATTTTCTAAAAAACGCGTTTGATATACAATAAAAGGTGTCCATTTTTTCTGTTAGGATATCTTTAATATATTTGTTTCTAGATTTTAAAATATGAGATAGAAAGACCTGTCCTTGAAGTATTTTAAATATGATGCATTAATTAATGGAAAAATGCCAATAAAGGAGAAATAATAATCATTGTCTAATAAATTATGTATGTGAAATGGTTTTAATTTCTTCTTCATGTTAGATTAGAAAGAAATATTTGATAATTTTTCAGAATCTTTTATTTCACTTCAGAGATAATTTTGCACCTACATAAAATTGTGAAGAAGCTAACTCTCTTATTAAATAAAATTCGCAGAAAAAAAAGTAAACGGCATGAAATTTCGAACATAACAAAATTTTATTTATCCACCAATTTGAATTTTTTTGAAAATTTGAAAAAAAATATTATTTTATGATGTTTCGACATGATTTTGAACTAGCCACATTAAATCTTAATTATGATAGATATTTTAATGTTAAATTTCTTGCAAATTTATAAAACCATAGGAGGAAAAAAAAAACCCTCCAAAATAATAATTAAAAAAAATTTGAATGAATTTGTTTTCTTGGTGTTAAGTTTTAGTAAATGGCCTTCTATACTCATTATATGATAGTATGAATACTATCTTTTATTGAACACAAAAGCTATAACTAATCGGGAAAAGTAAAATTAAGTTTCCATAAATAGCACACTATCTCACTTTTAACTTATCTTACGAAACAAAACCAAGCTTATTCTCAAAATGTTCTGACATTTGTGTCAAACCTATTTTTCTACCCAATTTTTTCTGAAAATCCGTCTTCAAAAAACGTGCCCTTTAACTTTTTCCACTAAATCGCTGACACAAAAAAAGAAAAAAAAAAGTGGCAAATCTCCCCATGTTTCTTTAATCTGAAGATGTAAGGGGGTTGCAAATTGGCTTTCTGGTTGTTCCGCGTCTTGTGATGCAAAATAGCGGTTTCACAGGGCATTCGGGTGAAAAATTGGATGGCTTTTCCTGTAGGTGTAACCTTCTAAATTTAATTTAAAGTGGGTTCTTTGCAAGGATTTTGCATGTCGTTGATCGTTTATCTTCTGTCGTAGCCCTAATAGGGAGTTAATTCTGTCTTTTGTGTCAAGTTTTCCGCCAGCGACGCGGAACAATAAATAACATTTTCTTTTCAGCGCAGTTGAATTTTAAGTTTTTATTCCCTTTTCAGGGGAATATTCAAAAGTAGCATCTTTGAGCATACAAAGCAAAATTCTTTTTTCTCCGGAATTTAAGTAAATAATTTTAAAAAAATCTTATTTCAATGGCATAAAAAATTTACGCATTTCTAGAATTTTTTTTAAAATATATTTCTATATTACCCTTTTTTATGAATATAATTTCATGCTTTAAGCACGTAAAATTATATATTTTCATAATCAAGTGTTTCTATGGTTTAAATATATCCCTAGGATAGTGATCGATAACCATATAATGATCATTACATAAATATATGTAATAATTTAACAGAAGCCATGCACTAAAAATAATTTCATAATTTTTCGAACTTTGGCTTCATTGTAACTTTAACTTCTAAGTTATGTGGGCTATTTTTCTTACGGAACCAAAATGCATTGTCAGCACATTCTCCTCTGAAATTATATAAGCTCAAAATACTTTCTCCCGGTCTGTTCTGTTTTCCGCTTTTCTATACTGTACTCTGTACTGTACATGGCTTGGGCAAAGTAATCTCGACAAACGTTAAAAACTGGATTATATTCTGAAAATGACAATAAATTAAAATCGTCCCCTACTGCTTTTACAAACAATGTTTTACATATATGTTTATGAAACCTGCACTGAAATTATAACCACTCATAAGCAAATAATGATCATGTGAAATTGTGCAGAAGCTAATTTTTTAAAAGCTAACCATATAAAGAGTATTAATCTAACCATGCAAACCAGCTTTGATTAATTATATCTTATAATTGTAATAGAAAGTATTATTTTAAACTAATCCTGAGCAATAAACATAGAATATTCTGACTGGTTTGCAGTGTTTGCAGAATAACAAATTTAACTGACGAGATTGCTCAAATTGTTAAGATTGGAGACTCAGCCAAAATTTTTAACGATATCTCCCAAACCTTTAGAACAGTGATGATATAACTAGGAATCGCGAATTTTTATGTGCAATTATAATTGGCGAAATCGAAGAAAGGCTGTTGACGATAGAGACTGTCATGGTGACTATCTCCGTAAAGAATATATAGTAAAATAGTGTTTTTGAAACTTTTCTCGAAAATAAATGGTGGCGGAAAGCTGACGACTATTTGATGACAGGATTCATGGTCTTTCATAAGAAGCATCAATTGGCGAAATCGCTCTTGAGGTTAAAACTGGGGGAGTAATATCATATTTTTCATTATCATTTTAAGTATATAGATCATTAGATGTTTCATGTAGTTATTACTTTAAATTTTATTATTCTGAAGTAGAAGGGACATTTGAAAAAAACTTTGGGTAGTATCATTGTCTGTTTAATTTAATAGTTTTCGAAACCACTTAATTATTATTATTCATTTGATTTTTTTTTTCATTTACTTTAAATTTTCATTGCCTAATTCTTTCAAGACATAGAACAAAAGATGAAAAATAGATATGAAATTTTTTTTAAGCGCTTAGCAATATAATACGTTAAATACAAATAATGAAAACTTGTAGGTGAAAAGAAAATTCAGTCTTATCCTCATACGCGATCGATTAAAATTGAAATTTTTAACTTATATGTTTTATATCAGTGATATAAGAATTAAATTTACTCTTTTCATTCCTCTTAAAAATGGAATATTGTACATTTAATTTAAAAATCGAATAGGGAATATTGGAAATATTCAATACATGTCTTTAGAAATAAGACGAGAAAAATCTGCTCAAATTTGGACAATTGACTTTATAATTGGTTAAATTACTGCAAATTCCAGGTTTTAGTTGATTTTTTTGAAAAGGTACTTGTTCTAGATGTACTTAAAGAAAATAATATATATATTACTAGCCGCCTTTGGCGACCAGCCGGTTAGCCAATATTACCACTCACTACAATTTTCAATTAAATATTTTAAGTAACTGGTCTCTTAATAGATTCTCAAACAAAACATTTTTAATCTTCAAATTTTGATAGCCATACCAAATTTATACTGTTGTTTGGATCGTTTCTTTCAATTTACTATATATATTTTGCTAATTTGTTGTCATTTCCGGTAAAACTTCAACTTTAATTTAAAGTGGAAATGATGAAATTGCAATTAGTATAAAGATATTTTTAAATAAAACCAAGGGTTTTATTTTATTTATCAGCTTTATTGTTATTTATTTATTATTAATATTACTGAATATGAGTATTGTGAACAGAATCGCTCAGTATTTAAGTCTTATGTGAACTACAAAATATTTTACATAATTTATGTAATACCTAAAACAATAATTCAACAAAAATTTCTCAGATTCAGCATAAAATTCAGTTTTTAGTTTTGCTTTCAAAAGGATTGAAATGAAATCTATAATAATATTTTGTTCCGGCCTATAAATATATTTCAAAAATTATGAAGTCTAAATTTAATGCAGTAAGGTGTATTCTGAGAAATATTCTGGACACGCCAAATTTTAAATAAATGAATGAATATTTCTGTTTTCCACGATCAACTAAGACTTATTTATGAAGTTTTGAATGTTAAAAATTTAGAAAAACTCAACATTTTCATAATCTTAGTCCAATTAATCTTGATAAACCTGCGCTCTGATTGGCTTATTTTCTTTGAAACGATCGATGGAAAATCTAAAACTATCCTTTTTTTATTGAATAGTGATATTCAAATTTTCATAAATCAGTCAGTTTAAGTGATTGATTTAGTTGATTGGAAATTAATTCTTTTTATTTAAAATATTAGTGTTTCAAGAACATTTTGTAATTCGTAATTTCCACAGCAGAAGCTTAATGTAAAATCAAAAATTCGTTATTTATTAAAGCATTTATTAAATCAAGTTACATAAAATATTTTGAATTGAATGGATATCCTGTTCATATTAAAAAAAACTTGCCTTAAAATAAAACTGATTTATTGGATTAATAATATAGAGAGTGTAAAAGATCATAAAATAAATTTTCTTGAATTTATTTTTTAGAAAAAAAAATATTTCATATATGTTTCCTTTCCTACAGACACGTGCCGAAAATTATATTTTTGCAGATTTTATTTCCAAAAAGATTTAATTCATTTTTAGTTGGAGCTTTAATCAATGTGATGGTAACATTTTGAAAAAAGCTAATTTTTTCCCATGAATACGAAACGTGCTCGAGCAGCTTAAATTTTATTTTTATTTTGTACGAAAAAAAATTGTTGAAAAATATATTTAAAATATTTATTTAAAAATTCATTAAAAATAGAAATTTAATTTTAAATTTAAAACATTGGTATCATTTAAAAGATAAATTTTTGTTCTTTAACTTCATGTAAAATTCTTTTTTTTTGCGGTAATATTTTCGGAAGTTATAGCAGAAACACGCCAAAATTTCGCTTAATTGTTAAATAAATAAAATTCTAATTAAAAATTCGAAAAAATAACCCCCAGGTGCACATTCCCGGCCTCCAAGGTATACACGTGCCAAATTTGGTAGCTGTAGGTTGAATGGTCTGGCCTGTAGAGCGCCAACATACACACACACACACACACATTGAGCTTTATTATAAGTATATATATGTGTGTGTTTGTGTGTGTATTCATTCTAAGAAGTTAAACACAAATATGTGTCAATTTATGTGAACAAATTTCTAGAAGTTACGAATTTCTTTTTGAATAATCATAAAAATATTTTTAAAAAAAGAAAGAAAGAAAGAAAAAAGAAAAATAAATATATTTTGTAAAGTTATTTTTCAAAGTAGAAGACAGAATTTGTTAAACTTTCTATAAAAACCTTGCATGAATTTATGATTTTTATATTTTCAAAACAGTACATCATGAATTAACAATTTATTTATTAATTGGATCATAATATATTCCTGTTCCTATAACAATCAATTTAGTTCTAAATTGTAGAATACATTTCTATCTTTTTAAGATTCTATTTATTGTCTTATTTCTCTTTTTATAACAAAAATGTCTTCTAGATTAAAAAAAAAAAAAACTGTTTGGCTTTTTATAATTTAGTTTACAATAAATTTGACTCAATCATAAAGTCAGTTCTAAAAAATACAACTTAAAAACACACCATAATATATTGTACTTGATGCAAAATCATATTTTAAGAAAATAATCAGGATAAAGAAGTTCGGAATATAGTGTTTCAAGCATTTCAGTTCATTTGCACCAAACAAATATCTAAAAATAAAATATAGCAGTAATCTCTTAATTTATTTAAAGAGTCACTATTTTTTGTGATGCATAAAACGAAAATGGAATTTCTTTTTCTTCTTCGTCATCAATGTTTGAAGAAAGGAAAAATATTATAATCGTCTTCCATTACTTGAGCGCCAAACGACATTTTGTTGTAAAAGAAAACTTTTCTGAAGGATGAAATAAATCGCAGAATAAACTTTTTACACAACGATTATAATCATCTAAAGAATAAAATAAATAGCAAAATAAAATTCTTACACAATTAATTTTTAATAATCTCAAAAATTTTTCTCTTTTTGCTAATCCTATAAAATAATTAAGAGCAATTAATAAATGTAATAAAATAAAAAACATGAAGATAGTAAAAAAAATCGACATGGAACATGCAGAATCTACATGAAAGAACTGGCAATGCATCATAATAGTTTCTTTAAAATACGTACATAAATTCAGATTAAATAGGCTTACATACAATTTTCAAAAATTGGATAAGAAATAAGACCGTGGAACTTTTTTGGTAAATGAAGGGGAAAAAGTAAATTATTTTTTACGCCAGTTTGTCCATTAATTATTATTAATTATTTATTCAAAATTTGTTGTTGAAAATAAAGCTAAAATATGTTAATAGTTGTCGCATCTAGATCGATAATGATTTTCTTGAAGAGTTAATTACATAAATGTGACAGATCTAATTGGTAAAATCAGATATATTTTAAAAAAATTAATCAAAATTTTGGTGATTTGCCGCTGACAAACCAATTATAATTGGCAATTTTTAGATAGGAATCCACTTATTTATTTCAATAATATTTTTTTTAGCAAAATCTTCGAAAAAATTTGAATATTAGCAGAAAAATTAATTAATAACATTCAAAAACAATCATCACCGAATGTCTCAATTCTAATTTCTAAACTTTAATTAAAAGCAAAGATAGAGTTAGGTTTCTGAAGATTTGAGTACAGCACTGTAAACAACATTTCTTTCAACCTTACTTCCCTTTATCTCTAAACGAACAACAACCAGTGGTTCAACAATGTAAACAAAACAAGGCTAAGGCGCATTCTTCTATTTTTCTTATTTCACCCCCTCTTTCTCGTCCCACCCCCCTTCCCGTTTACCGATCCGACTCGCAGGAAGTTGTAAAGGAAATCAATTTATTGAAGTATTTGACCAAAGGATGCCAATCAGCCCGTGCCCTTGCCTTGTGAACGCGCAAGATTCAATCTCCTTGTGGGTTATTGCGTTGCCAGGCGAGGCGGCCACTCAGCGGCTTGTTTGCGACTCCAAGGGGAAATTTGCGCCAAAGCGGAATGGCAACAGTCTTGCATTTTTAAAAGAAGGAATTTTAGCATGGCTTCCGGGAACAAAACGGCTTTTTGCCACCAACTGAAAACGATTTTTATTTCCTGCTTCTTTAAAAATGGTTTATTTCTCGTTTTTGATTTCTCTGGCATTAACCTTGTTTTTATTCTAGATATGTAGTGCTAGCATGATAAAAAGCAATTTTACTTTAAGATTGTTATTTGCTGAGTGGTGATGCGTTTCCTTAAAAATAGTTTTCATTCCATGCCCCTTTAATATGAATTTAAATCCATTTTTCTGATAAAATATAGGTACAAGATTAGGTTATTTTGCAGCATTATTGACAAAATGAGAATTTATCGCTTTGGATTGATTTTGGTAGAGTCAAAAGAGATTTAAAAATACATATATGAGTTCATTTCATCTTGTATCTATCTTTTATGATTTGCTATTTTTAAATTTATATTTAGTGAAATCTAATTTACTGAAATTTCTGTTTTTCTTCCAAAAAATATTCTTCAAGATTCATAAATAGTTTTCTTGGGTATTAAAAGATTTAATGCTTAGAACAATATTGTATGAACAATTAGCAATAACTAGGGGACATTTTACCTATGATTTGCTTTCAGTTTATCCTGTAATCGCCAAATTATTGTTTAACATTCTAAATTCAGTTTAAAATTGAAATTACCGAGAAAATATGTGAATAGTTTATTTAAAGAATGGAATTAATTCATTTTGAATCACATTCATGGGATAAATGCAGTTAACAAATGCAACTGAATGTTACATTATCTGATACAATGCGCATTTATCACCATATAATTACACAGATCATAACTAATACGGTGTTGCAGAATGTCGAATGATTTTCTGTAAGTCAGATATGCCAATTGCCAAAGTGACATTTTTATAAAATTAATGTGAAATACAATTGAATAAAATATAATGTTATTTTAATTTAGAATTTTCTATAAAACGATAATAATAGATATAAAATGCAATGGCTTTCTGTAAAATATAATTCAATAGTTGTGACTTTTCAGTTATTTTAAAAGAATCATATGGAAATTTTGAATTTTCATCACTGAATTAAAATATCAGGAATTTAAATGCCAAATTTGAGAGAATTTCAAAGTTTTAAATGTGTTATTATGTTCAAAAAAATCGTAGGATAATTCTAAACACAATTTTATTGAATTTCATTATTTCCTTATCAAATATTGGTTTTGAAATCTACTGTACCAGTAAACAAGCCATTTTTATAAAGTCACTTCATTTGCTTAAATTACAAGTATCATAATTATAAATTGATTGTTAAAAAATACTGCAAACTTAAAAAGAGCTGAATTTTAACATGAACTTAAAAATGTTATTAAGACTCCCATTAAAATGGGGTTTTTTAACATCTTGGTATTCTGAATGAAGAACAGAATGGGATATTTCTCACAAAATCGGTATCAAAGACATTTAACTGTAAAAATGATTACATATTACTATTGAGGGTTTGTCAAAATCTGAGCGACATAAGCGTTTTTTTTTAAATAAAAGTAAAATAAATTTATGTAATTTTTATAGACTAATTTCTTTTTAAATAACTATACATTTGATTTCAGTTTTACTTATTTAAGTTTTTATACACATTATATAAGTAAATATGATTAAAATAATAAATATATTGTGAATTGAAATGTCTTGAAAATGTCTTAAACTTGATCCTTTTTTTAGTTTCACGATCGTGAAAAATCAAAAATCCTTTTCTGTTATTCAGAAAAAGAATTTTATTTTTGAAATCGGCAGCATAAATATCATAAAACAGCATCTAAGATAAGCTTCATATAACAAGTTAAATTTTGTATGCTTCTATAACCCAGTTCGATAATTTACATTCTCATTAATTCATAAATTAAAAGAAAATTGTCTGAGAAATTGTTTAAATAAAGCTAATTAATTATTATAAATTCAAAAAACAATTCGTACTGACTGTGATAAAGTAAAATAACTTGAATGATTTTTATGCAAATATATAAACTAGGACAAGCAGAAAAAAATGAGAGAATTAAATGGAGTTTAAGAGCGAATAAAAAATCGTTTCTAACATAAATTTAGAATTATATTATTAAAGATGGTATAAAGAAAAAAAATCAATTATTTCAAAGAATGGTTATTAATGCCACATGCAGGTAAACCGCGATGGGCAATGAATTTCAGATTTGAATTACCACAAATTACCTTATGCGAACTATAGAAGCATCAACGTCTTGACCTGATATCTTGAACAAAGAAAAAGCCATCAATACGCTACTTGATGAAAATTTATTTTTCGAATCGAGTCGATTCTGACTCACGACAAAGAGCGTGAAAGCATTAACAAAAAGCTATATTATTTGTTATCATACCTCCGAATTTAATAGAGCATTTTTTTAGTATTACGAATATTTTATTTCAGAAAATGAATTTATTTCAAACAGATAGTTGGTATTGAGTGATTGGCAATAAAATAGAAATTATTCTCACTGAAAACCTGAACATTTGAATTTATATATATATATATTCAAATGCGTTTGAGAATTCATTTAAACTTGTTTAAATATTTAAGGAAAAATGCGCTGCTTTATAATTGTATTTATTGTGAGTTAATTGAGTTAATGCATTAATTACTTGAACAGAGCTCTAAAATGGCAAGGATGTACGCTAAATTAGAAACATATATATATATATATATATATATATATATACGAAAATAAATCTTATTTCCAACTGTTGCAAATAAGCTCTACTAACAAATGTGTAAATAAATGTTACCTCCTGGTCGCATATTTTTAAATTTTCGCTCAGAAATCATTTTAAAAGTGACAACTAATTAATTAATTATTTCTTGCATCTTGCGCATTTTTAATTTAGTGAAATTTATATTTAAGATATTATATTTTAATAGACTTTTCAATCGAATGGAAGTAAATCACTCATGTTACAATATATTTTAAAATGTTTAATGAAACAATTTGTTCTTTGAACGTTTTAACGTTGATAAAATATAAACAGTCAAAATAGTATTAATTAAGGATTAATTAAGGAAAAAAAGTGATAATGTCTTTATTTATTGTTATAAGATTAGTTTATAAATTTCTGTTCAATATTTCAAAATTCTGAAAATATTTAAAGCATTGATTTATACAAATTGAGGAAATCGTGTTTAAGAATTAAGTTATGTATATAATTGTTTTTTCTAAGTAACATTTGAAATTCTTAAGTGTTCTAACTTACTTATTGAATTTGGTGATAAAATTTATTTTTAATTCAGGAAGAAAGAAATTGAACTGGCGATCCATTTTTTAAATAGAAAAAGTCATTTTTGCTTTAGAAAATTTCAAAATAAAATACAAAGCACTAAAAATCTATAATTACTACCAAAAATCATCAATGAAAGGTTCTAGAGAAAACTATTTAACGACTTTACTTTTTAATTAAAAACTGCTTTCATATATTATTTGAGACGTATAATTTTTCCGTCTGCTAAGAAATTTCAATAACCCATAATATTAGATAATTATGGAAGTTATTTCATTAATAAGACCATATCTGTTTAAAATCTTTTATAAGAATTTGTAAATGGCGTTTGAGATATACTAAAATTTTTTAATTACATCAGTATTTAGAACATTTGATTTAAAAAAGTTGAATAAAATATGCCTATATGTTTCTTTAAATATATAAAATAACAAAATTAGAGCACAAAAATTCATACTTAAGGCTGAGAGTTTTGCGGAAATTTCATGCCTTTTCAAAAAAAAATTTTTTTATAAACACCTGAGTTTAATTGTTATTTTCAAATTGCAAAATCTTTTGCATTTTTAGATAAAAAAGGAAAATGACTATATTAACAGGGTTTTTAAGAGTAAGTATAGGGAATTTCAATGCATTTTAATTAATAAATCAATAGATTATGTTAATTCTTTTTACTAATTCCATTCTTTTTCTTTTAGAAAATGTGCATTAATCAAGAGCGCACTTCTTAAAGATTCCGGCTAATCGAAGCATTTCTTTATCCGATCTACTTCAGCTCACAGAAAAACGAATTGCGATAACTTTACAATATTTTATTGAGAGAAATATTATTTTCAAAACGAGAAAACACGATTCCACAAATTTGATTATTGAAGGAAAATATCCCAACATTTACTGATTGTACTATTATTCTAGTTCTTTTATTATTTACATTACACTTTTTTATTTCGAGGGGCAAGCACAAAATTGATTATCCGCACACGCCCGAAGCGTCACGTTAAAGCATATCCTTTTCTTTTGTCAGAGTCGAGCTGATTTTTCCGTGCAATAACACACCCAAGGGACCTCACAAGAACAATACACGCCTTTGCTGACTGATTCACACAGTTTTACTTGTACATCTCTCGTTCTCTCGCAAACATTTATTTATCTTAAGTAAAATACACAGGAAACGGCGATTTTTCAGGAATCCGGAATAGCTGATTTCATTGACCAATCTGTTCATTCATTTAGCGTAAATTGATTTCGGATTAATTTTATTCATTCTAAGATGCGCAGTAAATGATGACTTTCAGGAATTCGAAATCGCTGATTTCTACTGATGACAAGAATTCTCTTTATATAATCATGTAAAATGGGTATTAGGCATTGATATAGTATTTCATTGGAAATAAAACCAAAGCATGAAGCATTTTGTCTTTTTTGTATATCATTCTTTGCTTTTGCTCATTAGTTTTTTCAGTCTTAAATCTTACTATGATAATATTTATAGGCCAGATACTATCTATAATTTTCATCATACGATATGTATCATTGATAGTCATACAAAACCCTCAATTGGGTATAAAATTTGGACTTAAAAGTACGAATCTTGGTTAGTTCTTGCATGTAAAGAGAAATAGTAAGCCTTTTAATAAAAAAAATTAATATTTAATTTCTTTTAATTTTAAAATTTATTGTAATAAACAAATTAAACATTTTATTTATATAAAGTCTAAATTAATAAACAGCAAACCTTCCGAAATTTAAATACAAATGAAATTGTTTCATGTGCGATAACTTCTCCATAATTATTGAAGTCCAGTTGATATACCTGGAAGCTCTCGGAATTAAAAAGCATGTATAATATTTTAATGTAAAAACTAATTTTGTATAAATTATAATAATACAGACAATATTTTTACTATGCAGTATTACTTGTGTGATCGCCTTTGGACATTGGTTACTGGTAATCGCTTAAAATTGAAGCGTATATCAATTCTTTCATTCAGCTGTGAGCTGTCTCAAAAACCATTACATAATTATTTCTAACCAATAATAATAACAACAACAAAAAAAATATCCAGACATATGAAAGACAGAAATTTTGTCAAATAGCGGTAGAGTATATTAGAGTCTTATTGTGTGTTATTGTATTTTAAAATCAAAATAATCTGCATTTAATAAAAACCTAGGGAAAAAAATTGTACATAAAAGGAAATTGGTATCACCGAAAAAAAGAAATTTTGAAATTTTAAAATAGCATTAAAATATTGCTTATAAAATAATTTAATCCGAAGTTACTGTTATAAAACGGCAAAATTACAGATAAATTTTATTAATTTAATATTCAATTAACTTTTTCACATTGAAAAGTCGATGATATTCTTCATCTTGTCTTAAAGAATAAATGTGCAAATTTTGGTTGAAATCGACCCAATCGGTTAGGAAGAGATGCGAAATACACATATACACATAGCCGCAATGAATTTTATTTCTCTTAAGATAAACGTTAAAATTTCGATTAAATCTCAGTAAAAAAATATATATTCAAAATTCTGAAAATTCTTTTTCAACTGTCACGTACGATCCAAGAAGTAATCATGCGTCATATTTGTTAGTTTCTCTTACGACGACTTCATCTGTTTAGAGTTATGAATATGTTTATTTTTCATCAAATAAATAGTATTATATAAGTCAAAAACAATATGTCACCCTATAAATATTGCCGCATAAATCAAAATCATTAGCAATCGCCGTGGTTCAGTCGGAAGAGCATCATCTCATTCAAGATTGGTTAGTCCGTCGTTTGAATCTCAGCCACTTTTTCTTATAGAAAGACTGGAATTTTTAATTTAAATTATGATCTATTGTTTAAGATCTGTAAGGTTCTATATCTCTCTTAAATATTCAATTGGATTGTTCTCGGACATTCTATATCTATATAAAAGCCGAGTCCCATCAGTGATGGGTAAGTTCTCAGTCTTGTGCTGTTGTGAGTTGCTTCGTTCTAATAAATCTTATTGTTTGTTTAAACTAACGGCGTAGTTCTTTACATCTTCAAGACAATATTATTATGTTAATCTTGAGAACTAATAAAAGACAACAAAATGTGAAAGATTAAATGCTAACAAATCATTTAATTGTACTAGCAAAAATAATAGATTCTTCTAGTACGGATGTCGCAGTTTGCAGATAGTGTGCCAACTTATAAAATTTATCATGTTAAAAATGGTTAGTAAAAGTCTATTTTATTCTCAAATGAATATATTTTTACAGAAAACAAATATCTATAGATAAATACATTTCTGCATTTGAAACATTTTGTGACCACAAAACTAAAAATTCCCTCTATGATAGCTATTTCAAAGAACACAATTTGCCAAAGTAGGCCGCATCAGACTTACTTCGTATACCATCAACAACATCATTATGCAGGATTATTCCGACTCTGCGATTGGACCAAATCAGACACACAATCGCATTTCGCATTCATCTTTTAGTACTACATACCCAAATTTGTTTGTGAATCAATATTTATGAAGCTGCTTTAGCTTCAAATAAGAAAAACTTCTAAAAGTCCTGTCTGTGGAGCTCATAGCGTAGTCGTTACACAGTCGGTGGATTTCGGTCGGATTCGCATATTTTTTCCTGCCATTTGTTTATTGTACGCTCCAATGCACCGTGGAGTCTGAAGCCAAATACATCAAGTTCCGTTTTGTGCATTTTGATCGCAATGCATGCATGAAGATCTCAGCGACAGACGCCATCTTTCTTGGTTTGTGTAAGGAAATAACAGAGGTTTTTTTCCCTCCTTTTCTTTTGACTTAAAAGATTCTTTAAGTCAAAGAAACAGGATACAAATCTATCTTATTCTTAAAGGAATATCAACTTTATTTTGTTTGTCTATGCACTTATGACATAGGAAAAGCCTGTAATGGAAATTTTTGTTAGATAAATATCCTCCATAAATTTGCAGATAAAAATAGCTAATAGTTTAAAAATGAAGGCAAATAAAATTGAATTTGGCTATGTACATAAAGAAAGAAAATAAAGAAGAAAATTTAAATACGTTTTTAGATTAAAAGTGTTTAACAAAAGAAAAAAATCTATCTTAATTCTATTTATTTAGTAGAATCTACTTCACTAAAGGGAGAAAATTTCATCAAAATAGATAATAAAGATTTATTTTTTTTTACTATAAAAATTGCAAGGTTTTTATATTTTATTAAAAAATTATGTTTAAGATACGTCAGAAATATTTATAAGAGTTTGATAATTAAAAAAGACTAAATGATTGCTATTAGGTATATGACCTGATACTTGAAGGCTAATTCTTGATATTTTTAAATCATAATTACTTGAAGAGAATTCTTCATCTGATTCTATCTCTTTCTTCAAATAGCATAAGTGTATTTCTATTAAATAATGTACGGCAGATTCCATTAGTGATAGTAGAACAGGGACTTGCGTTAAAATAAAAACAGTTGAGATAACAAAGGACTTATTTAACTATTATTAAAATATATAAAAAATAGGGACAGCTAGAAATAGAATTAAAATAAAATATAATAAATGTTTCTTATTAGGAATTCTATAAGACAAATAGATTGTTTTCTACAAAAATTGAAAATATTAAATCTTTGGTTCATTTTATGAATTATTACCTAAAGACAACGGGAATATTCGGGAATTGAATAATAAAAAAAGACTTGTGCTTGACAGATTATAGAATGTAAAAATTCGGAATATTATTCTGACTGATGTCGACAAAAAAATTATATTTCTACTCACCAACGTATGAGCTTTACATTCTTTGAGAAAATTAGGTTAGCTTAAAAAATTGCTTTTGATATGTGGGATTTTTCAATTATGAAACTTCAAAATTGAAACTATTTTATACAATGCATTTCAAACTATACAATTTTATCATTTTTTTGTTTTGTTTTGTAAATGAAGGAGAGTAGATTGTTTTTATTGTAAATGTGATGATAATAGAAATTAAGAAAAATATATTAATTTACAACGTATTATTTAGATTTCAATTAAAAAGATTGAAAGTAATTTATATTTCATTTATTTTCTTGCCAATTCAAATTATTCGAAGAGTACACTTTTAGAATATTTAAAAGCCATAATTTTAAAGATTTTTTTTAAAAGAAATTTCCAATGAAATTGAATTTTATAGAATTTTGATTTGGCCATTCAGAATATTATACAGAATTATAAATAATATGCTTTACATATACCAATAATAAATTTTTATAAGAAACTATAATATATTAGAATGAAACTGATTTTATTTTTTAAATATATGTTTAAACAATGCTACTCTTCATTACAAAAGGGTGTATGTATGTAAACAAATATATAAAAATTAGGATCTCTCTTTGGGATCGGAATGAAACAAATTAAAATCTTATAACAATTGGCAAATTTCTTTATACAGAACACCCACGTCGCCAAAAAAAAATCAAAGCCATAAAATATATTGAGATTCCAATGTATTTTAATTTAGTTTAGTTCAATTATATTAACGTCTCGTTTTAAAGCAACAGTAGGGCTATTTTGAGACGGACCTTGTAATTTTGAACCGCGGTCTCTATAATTCAGTATAATTTAAAACGACTTCTATTTTTTAAAAAATCATGTAAGATATTAAATAAATTAAAGACGTTAAGCAAACTCCCTAAATTTTATTCATATCAATATTATTTTTGAAAAATAATAAGAGTTATTTAAAGAA
This sequence comes from Argiope aurantia, assembly GCA_026543865.1. Taxonomy (NCBI): domain Eukaryota; kingdom Metazoa; phylum Arthropoda; class Arachnida; order Araneae; family Araneidae; genus Argiope; species Argiope aurantia. Next base: position 936,774 of record JAPMOR010035711.1, read on the forward strand.
AAAGAGCGCTTTTGATATGATATACTATTAAAAAGTTGTTGATTTGAACCAATACTGCTAAAGTACTGGGAACGTACATTTTACAAATAACTAATAGTGTCTCAGAAGCTACGTAACCTAATTGGGTAGACATTTGATAATATTTAATCTCGTCGTTTGAGGAATCAACCTTATTTTCCCCTAATCACTTGCTTAACTTCTCTTTTCTTCATACTGATATAGAATTTCCTTATATTTTTAAAATAATGACCAGATATTAAGTCATTATTGATCTTTATAATCTGATACAAATGCTGCTTGGATTCAGTAAATGCTTCAAGTGCTAATAAGAGTGAACTTATATTTCTAAAAAGGAAGTGTCATCCATATAGATATTATAAAAAAAAAATACATGTGATGAAATTGCAGCACTTCTATGCTCATTAATATTTAGAAATCAATTTTACGTTTTTATTAATTAACAACTTAATTAATTTTCATTTCGTTGTGCATAAATTTAATTATCATATTTTAAGTTGTAAGCTAAAATAAACCAGTTATAAGCATTTTAATTGACACAAGAACTGGAAGTAATCAATAAACATCTCTAGAATTCTATTGATTTAATTGATAAATTTCCAAAACAGAAGTTGCCAGCTTATTAATTATTACGAGAAATTACACAATTAAATAGTTACGAGTTAAACTCTTTATTATTTAAGGAAATAATTTCTCATTTATTTTTGAAAGCTAACCATTTTGACCTAAGGTCAATTGATTGAATTACCAGTTATTAAAGTAATCGATTGGAAATTAAACTATTATAAAATAAACATATATATGCAAATTTATATCAATGTTATTTAGAATCAATAAGCATCTCAAGTTTTTTATATACTCTAAGTTGAATCAAAGCGACCTCACTTTTTTAAAGAAGAAGGTACCATTTAAGTAAATATTATTAGAATTGAATAGTTAAGGGATAAATGCGAACAATTTATAATGAAGAATTGTACTGAATGCTTTATATAAATTTGTATCAAATTAATTAACATTGTATTACAGTTAAGGTATTTGTTTTGTATATGCCTACTTAAATTAACTAATTTGCCACCCAGTCTTGTACGTATCAAATCATCACATTTTTTCTTTCTTGTATATAAAATATAGAGAAAGTATAAAAATCTTTTTAAAAAATGGGACATGAGATTTTGACTAATCTCTATATTTCAGACCTCCCTGAGATCGAAAAACATATTTTTGGAATTATATCCTGTCTATGAAGATAACTCAAAAACATTTTCAGCTTTTGAAATGACATATTGACGACATATGGACTTTAGATTAAATTTGTAAATTTCTATCAAATTTTCAACGAAATTCGTTTAGAGGAAGTTTCTCTGTTTGGCTGTACGAGTACCAATGAACTGATTAGCTACAAAAATTAATGAGCTAAATAGATACACAATGAGCAAGTTTAACATCTAAAATGTTGATTCTTATCGCATTTTGATACAAATTTGTCAAAATGTTGGTCGTCTGTTGGTCTGCACTCTCTCAAGCATGTAAATGTAATAATTCAGAAACGCAATGATTCAAATTAATGAGGCTCAGTATGTGATCTTGTGACTATGGAAAAAAAATGGGTCAAAATGCATATTTGCACTATAGACTCAATAAAAATGCTAAATTCACATCAAAGATTTACATTTTGTAATTATTTTTTGCCAACAACTTCGCAAAACACCAAGGATCACAATTTTATATGGTAGGAGAGGGATGAGATCTTTATTTAGGGGTTTAGTTTAAGGTTAAGTTTAGGAGAGACATCTGCAGCTAATTAAATAACAAACCAAAATTAAATAATTGATAGATATTATGATTAGACTTAAAAATTACTTCAAATCTAATCAGAACAAATATTTAATGGACTCTCAGTTAATTCAAGTGACATATTCTCAAAGCGTATGTTGTCAGCTAATTAGATATTGTAAAAAATCAGACAATTAAGTGGTTCAACGTTAGAAACGAAGTCGAGAAAAACATTAAATCAGCGCTTTGTCTCAACGTATCATGCATTTTCATCTGTCTGATTGCCTCGAACCAAAAGCCGTCGCGAGCCGGTAGCGGCATACAGCCAAGCGGAAGACGGTGACGCCTCAACAAATCATAAAGCAAAAATGCAAATAAATGGCCTATAAGGGGGTTCCCGCAAAAGCAACAAACATCAAAGGGGGAAACCGAATCTCATTTTTCACATTTTTGAAACAATCACCGGGAGTAGCTTGGGACTAATGGTGATCGAGCTGCCTTGGGACGTTGACAAAGTTGTTTGTGGTTGCGATCGCATTGCGGAGGAGGAGGAAGAGTTTTATTCAAATTCGTGCAACGGCAACAATAAAAAATGGCGCACGCACAGAAGGGAAATCGTTCTTAATTCGAAAATATGAAAATGATCCAGACTAGGAAATGGTTTTCGGTAATTTCGATAATGCATTTGGAAGTAATTCTTGGAAAAGGAGTAGACATTTTTGCATTTTAAAGGACAAATAAGTTAAATTGCTGACTTACAATGGATGCTTCTAAAACGTTGTTGGTTTTATTATGTGTTTTTTCAATAAGATTTTGCGTTTGATTTTCGGTCTACGTTAGGAAGATAATTTGACTTTAAATTTGTTGGGGGAATTTATGCAAATATTGAATTCCTGTTTATGAACTTGTGAGAGGTATGCACTTTTTGTTTATATTACCAAGCATAGATCCGTTATTAAACCTATAGAAGTGCAACCCTTCAACTTTCTTGCATATTTCTGCAATACGGCAGCTTTTGTTTTTAATTTTGCCGTTAAGATATCCAACTAGGTTGAAAACATAAATTTGGATAAAAATTCACATTTTTATTTTTTTGCAGTTTCAAAAAAATAGGAACGTTTCTGCTTCAGTTAAATCTTTGTTCCGCCTCTATACCAATTAGAAGCCAAGTTATAGCAAACCATTGACATATTAAGTGATGCTTATTTATAAACATTTAAAAACTTTAAGTACATTTTCTGAAGAATAAGTTTTTTTTTTCTCATTATTCTGCTGTACAAGTATTATCATATTTCAAAAGTAATCAAGATATCTTAATGAAATTTATAATTACTGCTCGTTATGTTATAAAGAATGTAAAGATCTATATATTTGATGTTAAATATTCTAGAAGTGGGTTTATGGTTGTTTAATGTTAAATACAGTTGGAAAAAAATTTAAAAATTTCATAGATTATTTCATTAAATTACACACAAAAAAAATTATTTTTGTATGTAATACTTAGATAATAGTTAGTTATACTCTAAAACAAGTTACACTTGTGATATTACAAAAAAAAAATGAAAAACTATAACAATTTTTTTTTCTCTAGAACAATCTTAATTTTTGTAAATAAATGCTAAAACTTACTTTAAAATAGGCCTTTTCTTGAAAAACTGCACATATATTTAAATAATTTCCCTTTTATTCGTCATTTTATTCTTATATTAATAAAAAAGTACCATATAAATTTTAAAATATTTGCTTTTTTTAAAAATTCCTTTAGAACTTAAACGATTACTTTAAATGAAAAAAAGCATAGCAAGCATTTCGGACCTCTTCAACTAACTGGGTACAAAAATTGATACAAATGCACAGGTTTGGTGCATATGTATATCTGATAACCATATCATTTTATATTTAATACAAACATACAATATACTTTTCTTTAAATAACTTGGTTCAAAATCAGATATAGAAATACAAATTTCGGTCCAAAGATCATATTCAAAACTTCATTGTTTTACTTCATTCAATTTTTGAGTTATCATGCCCCCAGAGAGAGAATTCCAAAAATATCTTTAGCAGGTCGCAGAAAGTCCAGAGCATGAAGACGAAGATTTATAAAGATTTCAGTATAATAAAATTTTCCCATTCTATTTTTTTGAGTATAAGAAGGTATAAATCGAATAATTTGCTCCTGTTTTCTTCAGGGTAAGAATGGTAAATTCAGTGATGAGCATCAATATGAATTTATCGATTATCTTGGTGAAAGTTTTGAGATTCTCATACGTTATTGTGTTCTATATTTTGGAAATTTTAATCATCCTAGCTCTAAATTAAATTACTTCAATCCTTTTTTTTATTTTGATATTCTCGTTCTTATCGTTACTTATTTAAGAAGCAATACAAAAAGTTATTCTTCTATACTTATGGCTTATAAAAGGGTAAGCATAAGCAAATTTCAAGTTTTATTCCTTACTTTGCATTAACCTCACTTTTAGAATTCGAAAGAGATAAATTTTGCTTAATTTATATTAAGTCCTAACTTCTTGATATATCAGTTTCAAAGGGAAAATGCTTTTCAACCTAATATCAGTTTATCTTCTGCATTTATAAGATGGTCAGATTTTAAACATTTTCTTTATCACGCAATACTTTTCAGTTACAATCACTGGCTCTCTAAGCTTTTGAATTCTCTCGCATTTAATGAAAATTTAAACTGAAATTGTTCCTAATATAGTTCAAATTATTTTTTAAGTTATAAAAATTACATAGTATTCACATCATCTTTACGGATTTTGAATTTCAATGAAAATACAAATGGAATTTTATTTCTTCCAAACCTATTTGCTTCCATTTGATTTCATAGAATGGTATAATCTGCAAATTTATTTCGTCTAATGTAAGATAGCGGAATTTAGAAAAGTATATCTAAAAAAGGTAAAATTTGTTTTTTTAAATAATAAAGATTTCATAATGTACCTATTTGAACAGAAACAATCCATCTATTATCCATACAATCTAGATTTCTATTTAGCCAAGAATTTGAGTAGAAAAGAAAAAAATTCCCTTGTACATTTTCATCTATAATTTAACGACTTTTTCGCTTTTAAATGTTTTCAATGGGTATTTTAAAGAATTTATCTGAAATTGAATGCAAAATTCGACTTGTGGTCAATTTCCGTGCATGTTTATCGTTGTTTTGATAAAAGTACACACTCCTCCAAAAATTAAAAAAAGAGATGTTTTTTAGAGAATTCCGATAAATTCATATATATCATAAAAAAAGAACTCTGATAAATTCATATATATCTTACGTTGATAGAAGTGCATTGTGTTAAATAAAATTAAACTGATAATTGGCGCTCTGTCACCTTTTTACTTAGCAAATGCTTTTCCTGTTATTTTACAGAAAAATATCATGACATTTTTACAAGTAGAAATGTATTGACGATGAAACAATAACTTTTATTTACTAATATAAGAGAATCTAAAAGAAGAGAGCCCTGTTAAGATTCTAGTTGGACTGTCGAATATTGAATAATCTCCTTTTCTTAAATAACACGCCGCAAAAGCGTATTAAAATTCTAGTTGGATTTCCAAATGTATGATCTCTTTTTCTTAAATAACACGCCGCAAAAGCATGTAAAAACAACAATAAAAAAATTCCGAAATCATCTAACAATAGCATTTTTTAAAAATACTGCCAGTTATCTCTGATACGACTCCACCAACCCTAATCGTACACAACAAGCATATGCTGACCTTGCAAGTTCTGTTCCGAAAAGGCAAAGCACCTACTATGGCCAGACGTTCTCCAACAGAGTTCTGGAGGAGTGTAAAATCCACAAGTAGCCGTGCTGATGTGGCAAAAGCGACGCTTTATTGGAAGGCGCAGGGAAGATTTTAATCTCACTTTAGATGTCCGGGCCGTCACCTCGCGATCATCCCCTTTTGATCCGGTAGGAGGGGAGTTTTTCATATCCGGATACAGATCTTTTTGCAGATGTCTGCGAAATCTAAGAGCAGGAAAGAATTTTTATCCTGGCGCGACCAGGGTGCGATATCCTTCAATTAAGATTTATGGAACGTTTGTTTTTTGAGAGACTAATATGGTAATCTGAATTTAATTGTTGGTGCCGTTTTCTAGTTGACTTAAACAACTACATTTAACTATTAGTGATTAGCAAAAATATGAATTATTGATATATCCTTTTTGTTTTTCTTTTTTGAGAATACCTTTTAACAGTAAATAGGCGACCAGATTATCTTTTCGAGAAGATTCTGGAATGTTTGGCTTTTGTAAGACCTATAAATTGTTTATTGTCACATATATAAATTTCATCTAAGAATCTAATAAATTCTAAAAATAGTGAAAAATGATTAAAAATTTGATTTTTTTTCTAAAATAATTAAATTTTTGGAAAAAATAATTCAGGATCAAAAGTTTCCTTTTTATATTTTGATTTTTTAAAAACATATATTATTTATTCATTTTTGCTTCTATTAGAAAAACACAACCACCTGTTTTACAATGCTCGAAATGGAAGCTTTAAGTTATGAATATAAAACTTTTCCCAATATTATACGAATTTGCTTGCATAATAGAATTCTGAGTAATTATAGTATCCACAAAAGTGTGTTTTGCTTAGAGTTCTTTAAACTGTTGCATTATGAAGTTTCATTTATGTATTTATTTTTGTATAAGACAAAAGTTTCTACAAGTATTTATGAGTATGAAGCAAAAATTTATGCCAGTGATATCAAATAAACAAAAGACGTTAAAAAAAATCGAAATTAGCATGAAAAAAATCAGAAAATTAAGCTCATATTATTTATTATTTGCAAACTACAGTTTGAAATTTTTTTAAATGTCGATAAATTATATATATACCAATAAAACAAACATTTGGTCAATGTCAAAGCATTACCTTTTAAATCATGTCAATTCTTTTGCCACATACATCTTTCTATATTTAATAAACTTTTTAAAAATATTAAAAGAGGAACAGCAAGAATGCCAAAGAATTTTGAACGAATATTAAATGTATCACGAACAGTACTACAAAAGCAAAAGAATTCTGCAAGATCACCCAAGTTATCACTAAAAGAAAATATTAAAAATTGCAGATGCTTTTTCTTTTTTTGTTTTACAACCCAAGTTACCGTCGATATTAATACAAAGGCAATAAAACATGAAAAATAACAAAATTAAACTTATAATATCTTTAGCATAAATCATCATTGGCAAAGCAGATTTCAGGAATGCAAGAGAGATATTTAATTAATTCTGAAAAAAAAACCCTGTATAAAACATATAAATGTATACTTTAAATACTATTAGCATGTAGGAAAATGCTAAATGTCACATTATTTTAGGTTAGAAAGTAGGTTACATTGTTAAAAAGCTAGAAACAGCTGAGTATATTCATTTTTTACAAATTTTAGGGGAGCTAGCAGAGACTAAAGGAAATGCTTAGTAAAACAAGCAGAACGACGTAATAGCATGCATTATATACTTATCAAAATTTAAACCTTAAAAACATTTTGTTAAACAAACTATTAAGATCAAGTTACATAAAATATTTAATTAAAGGTTTTAGTGACCGTTAATCCAGACGAACCAATTGGCTACCAAAAGAATATATCAAGTTTATATACATTTATTAAAATAATTTTGTAATAGAAATGAAACTTTAAGATAACTATGAATAGGAATCTTTTTTTTTTTTACATCTACATTTCATATTCTCAAAGGACGTCACATATTATTCTTAATGAATGTGATATCTTGATGTAACAAATTGTTGAGGATGTCAATTATTTACGTAACGAATTCTTACTGAATGTCTTAGGTTTAATTAATGATTTCTTAACGAGTAAGAAATTTAGACTAACCAAAAAAGAAATAAATGACGTAATAGTGGAATTCTGAATTGCTCTGAATTTTTAATTGTACTAAGAAAAGAAACGAAATATCACCTAAGAAATTATTCTTATTTGTTCTTAAAAGTATACAGTCAAAGTTTACTTTCAATTCTTAACTTATTCATATTCATCTTTTAGAAAATATCGCATTTTTTTTTCTTTTCATAAAAATCTAATTAGATGGAATATAGGAAACTAAATAACGAACAACTTATAAATTGACATATGTATTTATTCTTTTAAGTCGACACCATTCTTTCTCAAAATGTGTTAAATGCATTTTTGCTTATTTCATCAAGAAATGTGATATTCGTCAAAATGAATGGTTAGGAACTGAAAAATTCAGCACATTGTCAGAAAATGGGAAATATATTCCAGAACATTTCAAAAATTAATATTAAAAATCGAATAACGTTCAATCTAAAGTTTCCCTTCGAATAAATTGTACGTAATTTGTACGCTTTTTTTTTTTTTTTTTTTTGAGGTGGTCGGAGAACTACCACCAAAGCTTCTCTAAATGATGAATATTGCTAAAAGATTTAAACTCTGAAGACGATGCATCCATGAAATTCGGTAATTATTATTATATTTTTTCCCCTTTTAAAAAATGCCCAAACGAATAAAAAAAGTTAAAAAGATACAAAAGAAATTGGAGAAAAATCGAAAATTAAAATTCCCATCATAAGATGAGGTTCCTTTAGGGTAAAAGATACCCGGGAACCCCTAATTTAAATCTCAGTCCCGTGCGCTCCGGTAATTTTCTATATGCCGGAGAAAACTTTTCCCGTTTTGTTCCAATTATATCGTTTGACTTGCTTTCGCCTTAATGAAACCTTAGCAATATACTGCTGCATCCCCCCACCCCACCCTTATTCTTTTAAAGGGTAGAAAATGCAAGGAGGCAGGCTGGAATACAGGGACGAAATCCGGGAGGGACAGGGAGGAGAGTGTCCGGAATGTCTTGGAGAAGGCCTCGGTCGGTGTAAAAGACGGAGAGGGGGGGAGGGAGTGAAATTGTTAGCCGTTTTCCCATTCGTCGTGATTAACTGCGCACCTATCATTCGTTCCGCTTAACAATGTGAAGCGCTCATTAAAATAATTGCCGTCCATCAAGCTGCGTTGGCATGGTAACCGATCCGGATTCTACGGGGACGCACTATCTTGATACACGAAGTGTTTTGGTATGTATGCGCGGTTTTAAGAGTTGATGCGGTGGTTGAAAGAGGATTAGGAACTTCCCATTGTGAGCGTAATAATAGGGAAAAAAGATTTCATACGGGTGGCGAGGGGTAGAGGAGTTTTATATGTGAAAACGATCCTACCATTTGGATGACTGACTAATGATAGAAAAAAAGAAATCATTCAATGATAAAGTTAATAAAGGTCATTGTTTGGAATTTGTTTCGTTTGTTTGCTATTAGGGAATTTTTGTTTGTGGGGAAGGATAGAGCTATATGAGGTTGTTAGGATGATATGGGGTAACTCATTTGCTTATAAATTCGCTGATTGGAGGCAAATGATAACATTAGTTGTGAGTTTGGGAAATAAAGAAGTACTTTCTTGTTGCATTGCTTCTTCAAAGAGATCAGACCTGAGTTAATAACTTTTCTTTTTGTGGAACGATTCTTCTTTTTCAGAATGCCATGGGATTGAAAGAAGTTAACAGACTGAAAAATGGATCTCATATCTCTTCTTCTCTGAAAGCTGAAAGTTTCAACAATAATAGGGAGCAATAATTGCAGTAACTTATTTCGGTATATTAATACTTTAAAACAGTAATTTAAATGTATTTTTTTAATTAGAAAAAATTATCTTTTTTTTTTGTACGATTTATGAGAAATTGCGAGTCAAAATCCTTTTCAAATTAAAAAATAACTTTTCATTAATTATTGAAATAATCTTTTTATTTCTAAAATTCTTTTTGCTAACTATTAATTATACACTTTATAAAATTTTTACGAAATCATTTATTGAATTAATATTTTAAAAAATGATATACCAACCTGATATATATATTCATATATATTTCGGAATGAATCGATTTATTTATATTTAATACATTTCTGTTAAAACCGAAAGGCGAAAATAAAAATAAATCACATTCTCTTTAGTAACAACCATTTTTTTAATTCTTCAACGGTTGTAATGTAGATTCAAATATTATATATCTTAAAACATAGATTTATATTTATATTTCTCTCTTACTTAAAAGAAGTCTGGAAAATAATAAGCAAAATCTGTTTCCATGCGAATAATGAAAAACTCTAAAGTAATCAATTAAAATATGCATTCTCTTTTTAATTTCAGGCACTTTAAAGCGTTTAATCATCTTATTTACAATATCTAAGGTTTTAAATATAAAAAATAGATGGTTCTAAACAAACCAATTAACTCTTAATTTTTAAAGCTATTTTCAAGACATTGAACAACTACTAAATGCTGCATATACGATGAAAAATAATGCTTTAAAGATGCAGAGGTTTATTTGTTTATTTTTCTTTCATTGCGAATGAATATGTTCAAAATATTACTTTATATTTTATTATTTAGATGGCATTTAGTAAGTGAAGTGTTCTAGTAGCAAAGTTTATACAGGTATAATTGCTCAATATTAATATATATAAATGGAATTTATGAATTTATTTCTGTTAAATAGTATACAAGTGAAGTTCATGAAATCATCAATTAAGTTAATACATTCTACTGCGTAAACAGTTTATTAGCAAACTACTAGGAACAATTCAAACCTAAGAATACATTTCAAATTCTGAGATTTGATTTAAAATCAGAATTCCACAAGCTTGCAAGTATAATGAATATATAACCTTAAATATTAAATTAAAAAAATACCGTATTTATTTCATATGTATAATTTACGTTTCAAAAGTTCCTTTTGTGCTTATACACACAATGCATTCATTACTTGTTCCTAGTCTTAGATATTAATTTAGCTATTAATTCTGGCAAGATTACTAGTTTAAATTTTATTCTGTCGAAACAATTCAAAATAAATTTATTCCTCTCTCAACCCCTCCTTCTATGACCCGAATCGCTCATTTATCTTATATTCAACTCGGAATATAAACAGAAAAAAAGAAGCAACTAGATAAAAACAATGTTTATTGGAAGGGAAGGGACGACAATCCATGGGTAATTCAAAATCCATCAGAACAAGCGGAATCTACTCCCGCCATTCCATTTGCGAGATAAGACGAATGGACTGCGGTCGAGTGTTCTTTCCGCGCGATCAGCTGCTCCCCTCCGACCTCTGCGAGACGACCACTTGACCAGCCGAGATGCCCTCTTAGCATGGTCAGCGGAGCGGACAGTCCTATTGACATCCAGCACTCGACTCAAGACTGTCCACTGTTAAGACTCGCTGGCATGTATTTATAGAAACGATAGAAGCGCGGCAGATATTGTGTTGTGTTTTGACAGTTTCCTGTTAAGAAGCGTTTCTGCAGTTCTTTACAGTAGTAAACTTTGGGAAGTTATCGGCATAAAATGGAATATCCTGCGTTACAGTTTGCAAGGAAAATTGAAATTTTGGAATTGCTATTTTATGATGTAATTGACGTTATGGTTGAAGTTTTTACGTAGATTTAGAATTATACACTGTTTTATGATCCAGCTTTTCTAATTTGTAGTGGAAAGATTTCAACTATGGATACAAAACAAAGGATGATAGTCATTTCACCTAGACATTAGATGGATCATATCGAGCAAAGGTCGCATAATATATGAATTCATACTAGAACTAAAAATTATAATAAGAATATTTCCCCCGATGATAGTGCAAGCTATATCGGGACATGGAAGATTTCCTGGCTACTTGTATATATTCGGAAGGATGCAAGACAACACATGTATATGTGGGGAAATAGGTTCAGTCTAGCCCTACCTAACAGAATGTGTCGAACTCACAGAAATTAGAGGAAGACTCATAATGAATAGTAATTTTAATACAATATTAAAATATCTTGGGAATTTAAAAATATTAAAATAAATGATGGAAAAGATGTCTATCCTTTTGCAAACAGTTTGAAGATTCTTTGAACGTTTATTGGCCATTATTTTCTTAAGCAAAAATTTGGATAGTTAATTTAAAAAAAAAAAAGTCATTTGACCTAAAAGTTATGAAGTCTGAGAAGATAAAAAAGAAAGATATAAAGTCTAAGAGTATAGAGGCATCCATCCCCTCCACACACACACACACACACTATATTGAACATTAAAGAAGCGAAAAAAAATTTTTAAGGATATTTTTTTCCCTAAGTACATACAACTACTTTTTACTTAAATTTTCTAAGAAATAATGCAGGCGCGAAATTCCTGTTACCTCAGTATAATCCAGTCTGATTTACATATTAAGTAGAATTCTTTCAAAAAATTTAAGATATTCTTCCAGAGTATAGTTGACTATAAAACAATAAAACATGATTTCGGATATAAAACCATTTTCATGTTCTTGCTCCTAAGCAATAATTCCAATTTATGTACTATTTTTCATTAAAACCAAGTGTAGCTTACATATTCTCTGAAACTATATTATGTTTGTGATATTTTCAAATAAATATTTTTCTCACGCTTAATTTAACTATCATAAATATCATTTCCACTATATAGCTCCTCCATCTGCATATTTATAATAATTAATAAATAACATTTGCACAAACAGACTTTGATTGGCTTATAAATAAGAAAATACTAAAATACGTTTTTATTAACAAACAATTAAAAACTTTATTATTTTTCTTATAAACTTATAAGTTTAATATAAGCTTAAATTTAATAGCGTTTTTCCTATTTTATAATTTTTTTTGTCCCTTGCGGCGTTTTTTTTTGGTAATGTAAGAAACAAAACTTTTGTATACACTTCCATATTCTTTTCTGTTTTTCTCAATTGATTAAATCGATTTCTTTCTTATACAAATGCAAAAACGTTAAAAGTTTTAGTTATATAAATAGTTAACATTAAAATAAATGCTATGCATAAAAACATCTTAACTCAATAATCTTTATAAGTTTAACTTTTCATGATTTCGGAGTTTCAGTTCTACATCTTTTATTCTTCATTTATTTATTCATTTGAAATAATTAAGAAAATCAAATAACCAAAACCCAACCCCAAATATTAGTCTGATTTTGCCAATTTTTATTTTATTTGAAAACTTATGACATTTAGATATTTATAAAGGGTGAACAAGTAGCCATAGATCAATGGTTCACCCCTTTTAGCATCTATTTTAAAGCTATAGAACAAAATAAAACTTTAAACTATTCCCCATCTTAAACAACTGGATCGAGTTTCCTATTTTGCGTGCGTAGCTAATCAATCAAAACTTTCTTAGTTTATTAATTGTGTAAGTACAATTTAAAATAACACTTCCATTTAATGTTATAAGATGCAGATATTGGTTGATATTATTAAATTAATTCTATCAATATGAGTGACGAACTCCTGGTCACTGAAGGCAGTTATATACATTATATTAAAGAAAATAATTTAAATTATTCCAATATTGGTGAAAAAGATTCAAGCTTTTTACTTCACAGCAAAAATTCAAGAAACTTACTGTTAAGCCTAGAAGCATTTAATCACACAAGAAAACAAGTATTTCAGCTTCTGAAAAAATGTTTTCAATTTTATTTCTATATGGCGCAGATGAAATCAAAATTCAAGATAAGAGGGGGTGTCTTACATACTTTTTCTCTTCTTTCACAAACCCATGGTATGTAAATACTGTCATCTACCTCTTCTTCTTCTACTAAAAAAAGCCAGTACGGCTCTTGTTTCACTGAATTCTGAAGAAGAGAGAAGTTTATGCTAAGAAAACAGCCCTGCTTTTATTCATATTTTTCGTCCCTTATTTTATGTGTACGTTAAAGAAGTGTTTTGCGAGTCAGAAAAAAAAAAACTTTAACGCTGCTCTTGAACTGAAAGTAACAACCAATTATTTTGTAACTTTAGAATCCTACTTTAGGTTTGTTTACGAGTTCTTCTCTGGAGTGTGTTGCACAGTGGAGGTAAATGGCATTATTCTTTCTTATAATTTAAGTGGGTCGGAGCAGATTACGGAAAATTTTGTTTTCAAAGTTTTAAAGTTTAAGTTTTTATTTATTTATTTTTCTTCTTTTTAAGGATTTAACTCTCCTCTTCAAAAAAAAAGTATCTATTTTTTAAAAAAATATATATAAATGTTTACTGAAGGGAGAAGAGCAAAAAAAGAGAAATAAAAAACCGAAACTTAAGTACAAAAATATTAAATTAAATAAACCAGATGATTATTTGAAATTGGCTTTTCAGTTTAAGCTAAAGCTAATCAGGCTGTCTTCTTCTTTCCTAAAGATTTTCTTACTTATAAACGTCGAATTTCTTAGTTCAGAAGCAAGTGCTTGGGACGAAATAATCCTTCTTAAAAGATTAAAATGTGAAGAAAAAAAATAAATGTAATTGAAAATTGACTTTGGATGAATGCAGTGTTTTATTAATGCTTATTAATTCTCAGTTGTGTCAAATAAAATTTTGAAAAAATTATTCTTACTTCTAAGCTATTTATCAGTTTAAGGTAAGTAAAATAATAAGATAAGTTTTTACTTTCAATAAATTTTGAAGACAGTTTTTTCTTTTTGATAAAATAATACAATGGTTCAAAGACATTTGACATTTAATTCTTTCTATTTTGGTTTTAAAGAGATAACGATTTTAATAGCTTAACGTTTTGAAGAATAAGTAACTTATTTTATCTTGAAATAAAAACATATTTTAACGCAGAAGTAAGAAATAATGTCCTATGATAGTAATCAACATATTTATAAAAATGAAATTTAAAAGAAACTTCGTATAACAACACTGCAACGCGCAAAAATTGTAAAACAGTAACCAAATGTAATACTCTGATTTCTATGAAAATAATGGCAAAAAATATTTGCAGATTACGGACAGTTCTTACGATTAAGCTAAACATTTATAAAGAAGTAAAATGTATAAAATTGAGCTGAATGATAATATTTGAACAACCATATATATCGTTAAGTCATACTTTATATTTCCACCTTAACAACCAGTTTTCGTTAATTAATTTCGCCATTTTGAGTACATTTTATATATTTAAAATAATAAGGAAAACCAATGAACCAGCAGTCAGACTCAACCGCTGTTTCAATTACAATAATTTTGATTTCATATAAAAGCTCGTGAACCTTAGATATATCATGAAGACTCTCCCTCTATTTTTAAGACAAATCAAAAAGGTATGCTTAATATATGCGTATGCTTAATATATTCTTTATGAAAATAATAATACATTCTTTATTATTAAAAAATGCATAATTCGTACTGTATTCTTTTTAGAGAAATCTTTCTATTGAGTTCTCCAGTCAAGACCACGATAAACTAACTTTGTTAGGATTTTTCCGTACAGAGAGAATATGTAGAGAGTTAATATTTTGAAATACATCTCGGAAAATGACGTTGGCTCCTAGTGCTCATTAAAGTGATATTTAGAATGATAAGATGTGTTCACCGAAATTGAATGACACTACTAATTCAATGCTATTAATATCGTGAGTGAACAGCCGATTGCTGAAAGCGTTCTAATAAACACATGTTTTGGAATATTAGAGAACTTATCATATTCTGACAGCTTATATTTGAATTCTATTAATAATTTTCGCAATAATTTTTATACTTAATTTTTGCAAGTAGGAAAAAGTAGTTCAATATTCAGTATTCATTAATGATATTAATAATTTAAATAAAAATTATTTTAACATACACATTTTAAAACTTACTAAAAAGTGTAAAATAATATGTCCTAATCCATATTTTCAACTCCATATTAAAATTGTCCTAAAGTTTTGTGATTTTGAATTTTAAAAATTCACAGTCACAAATTGGAAATAGGGAAGACCAAAAGTTGAATACATTCTGAGCTCTTCATAAAAGATTAAATGCAATATATGGGATTTTGAAATTGATTGAACATTTTTGATGCGTCTTGTATTGCTAATTTGATTTTAGCTATAACCCCATTCCATTCTAAAGACCTTTACTGCCAGCTTTATTAAAAACAAGTCCCGTTTGGCAACTAGTTGATTCACCAGGATTAATGGATGTTAAAAATTGTTACTAAATATTTTTTGTAACTTGTTCTTAATGATTTCCTCAATGAAATTTTAGTAAACTTTAAATTTTGATAAACATGAAATTCTCACTATTTTAATGATCACACTATGCATTGTGTTCATTGCGTTATCATTTCCTTAATTTTCTGTCTGTGCAGCTGATTATAGGAAAGAGCAGCAGTGTTTAAAAATGGACACTATTTAAAAGAATTTCATTATCACTCGAATTCCGAAGTCATCAAACCTTAGTTGTATTTACAAGAAGATTTCAATTTTTTTAAAAAGTATTATTTGTATTAAAACACATTGAACATAAAAAAAGAAAAAAAAACATGTCAAATATTTACATCTTGATTATCAGCAACACTGTGAGGAAAAAAAAGACAAAATGAAAAACAGTAGCAACAACGAAAATGATTTCAGTTTAATTTCATCAATGAAATATATTGTTCAATATGTTTAAAATATTTTCTAAAAATTGATTAAAAATAGGAAAAATATTCATATGGTCTGATCATAAAAAAGAGCATATGGTATCATTGAAATGATAATCTTGTTTTTATTTTTAAGATCATATGAAAATCAATTTTATACCAAAAAATTTTGGAAATCACTTGGACATTTCACATTAAATGAAAATGCCAAAATTTGCTCCTAAAATAACGTTTCCATTTATCAAAGTTTATATGTATCATATTTGATAGCTCTAGGTCAAATGGTCTGGTTTCTATAGAACGCCAACGCAAAATCTCTCTCTCTCTCACACACACACACACACATACACGCTTTTATTGTTATTAATAGTGATTGAAAAAATCGGCATAGCAAAGATAGCATAGTTGATACGTGGAGAAAGGAGAGGAAAATAGAGTCTGTTATTGGATAAAGAATATACATATAAAGATTTTAAATTGTTAAACTGATTCACAATTGAAATTCTGCTAATCATATTAGCAGTGAATTGATCAGTATTCGCAGCTGCGACGACGAAAGTCGACACTCAACCAGTCGCATTTTTCCTCAAATAAACAAACATATTCCGACTCTTTTTCATTCTTGTTCCAAAAGGTAAAAGTGCCTTATTATCCTAACAGGAGACAACGGCACGATCGCACTACGGGGAAGGTCAAAAAACACGTCGGATGGAAGCCATTTAAATCCCCCTGTCCGTTGACAGGGAGGAGTGACAGGCCTCTTCCAAAATGGCCGTCCGTGTTTCTCGTCTCCTGGCCTGTCAATCCCTTTTCGGAGGAGGTGCTCCCTACTTAGCGCATTAACACCGCTGTTGCCACCTCCGCATCTCTCTTTTTTGTTTTTTCTGTCATAAAGTGTTGCCGTGAATTTTGCATGACAAGGATTATCCGGAAAAAGTGGGACTGAGCAAGAAAAAGGAAAGAAATGTGTCTTCGAAATCTGGGCGATTCGATTGTTCGATCAGATGTCTTCCATTTTTGGTTTTTTTTCCCTGTGTAGTTTATAAATAATATAACTTTTGACATTTTTTGCTCTGGTTTGAACTCAGTTTTATTTTATATATATATATATATATACACTTTTCATCGGCTAATTATTATACAAACAAATGAAATAATGCAATTCAAAATGTCAATCCATTCGATCTTGTAACAAAAATTATTCAAAAGTAGTCATTTTCTCCTGCTGCAGAAAATGACCCCTTTTGAATTTTTGATCTTCTAGGTCTTTTATATTGAGAAATTTAATACCTTCATCACTTATTCAAAAGAATACAGGGAAATATCTTTCACGCTGCATTTTTAATGTTTTCTGACACATTTTTTTTGCATATATTTCCTGGTCTGCTTTACTGGAAAAGCAATTCGTTTTGTATATAATAGTCTGTTTACAAGTTTCTTCGGGAAATTATGAGATATTAACATAAATAAATAAATAGAATTAATAAGATGAGAAGAAATTAATCATATATGGGATGGGAATTAAAATAAAAATGAAATATTAAAGTAAAATAGATTCCCTAAGCTTAATTCCTGTCAGTCATGCATGCCGAGATTCCCTAAGCCTAATGCATGTCAGTAATGTATGCCAAATGTCTGGCAAATCAGTCATACATTAGCTCCAATCTGTATTTTTCAACCTTATATCTTTGGGTTAATTTCTCTTTTTTGAATTCTTTATTAATTTATGCAAAGAGTTCTTGCATTGTAATAATCTCAACAAAGTTCATAAAGGACTTTAAAATCTTATAAGTAACTGGTTTTTAAACATCTTTTTTGTTGTAGTTAAGACATGCGCATTTGCAACACGTCCATACTTCAAACAATGGATTTAAATTCAATTTCATTTTTTTTGTATTTCTTAAAATTTTAATTTCAAAATTATTTAATACGCTTCACATAATTGAACCAAATTGAAAGGAAATCATTGTGGAATGATTTGTATCTGAGACTTTATAGATATACAAAAGATTTGCCACACATTTCTAACGTCCTTTTTATGAATGTAGTTGAAGGTTTAAATAAAGTATTGCAGCAAAAAATGAGGCCTCTACTGAATTTTAAAAATATTCTGAGATCCGCTTTTACCTTCACTATATGAAGTAATATTCTGAATAAATAACTCAACAAAAGATCCAAAATGTTAATTATAGATTTTCTTGCTATTTGCAAATTGCAACTTGAATTGTGATCTAATTGTTCAAAACGCACTCCACAGGGTATATCGTAAGAGATAGAGGTAGTAATTTAACTTCAAGTCACTTCTTGAGAAACAAAAATTTACTAAGAAAGGATATTATAAAAAATTTTGTTAAATATTTTAATTAAAAATGAATAAAAAAGTTACCGATTTTTTTTCTCAGTTGCTTTGCTGCATGCCATTGCATAAAAATCCTTTTAATTCCCTTTTTAAATTTGAAAAAATGATTTTCATTGATAAAAATTTTGTTTCTATATTTTTTATATTTCTCAACAATAGCTTTCAATGTTTAAATTACGAGATTTATGTTCACGCGCGTTGTGATGATATTAATACATATTTGAGTGCACGTAATGGTTGATTATAATTAAAAGTAAATTTTGAAAATAATATAAAGACACGTGAATAAAGTTTAAAATATTATTGGATTATGATGTTTATGTCCTTTATTTACTGAAGTTTTTCCTTAACTATGTCTTACGTACTTCCCGCATGTTTACAGACTGTTCAAAAGAAAAATAATTAAAAAAAATTTAAAACAGTTATAAATAATGACTAGATTGAAAAATTAATTTATCTACCATTTCAAAGCAATTTCATTTTGAAATGGAAACATTAAGTAACATTGACTTTAAAATTATTTCTATCACAGATCAAGTGATATGATAAGTAAATACAATACTCTAATTTTAAACTATTTAATAAAATATCAAAAGCTTTTTTCTATAAATCCAGAACCGGAAACAATGATTGCAGATCAGTGGATTCTATAAAATAAATATAGTAACAGGAAGAATTTCGAAATTAAAGCAAATGTTGTAAATTTATGGAAAATAACTCCGCCTATCATTATCTAACAAATCAATGTTTTAACAGAAAAGATACAAAATACCAGATGAGTGGATGAAAAAATATGGATAGAATTTCTCTTTTTAAGTTAGAAATGAATTATTAAACAGATATAAGGTATATATTTCTTTCAGCTTTATTAACAAATTATTAAGGGGACAAACTGCATTATAAATTTCTATGAGTTATTGATCTTCTCAAAATGTTTGCATCACACATTTTTACAATTAATGCATATTAAAGTAACCTTGGTTCCATTCTTTATAGAAATAATTTCTTAATTTAAACATTTCACTTGAGATAGATAAGAAAAACTATATGACAGATAGGCGAAACTGTTAATATTTTCAGCAGCACCTTTTCAAGTTTTTAAAAAATTTTAACTATCAAAATATTTTTATCAAAATATTTCATAGATAATATTATAGGCATCGAATGTTTTATAGATAATATAATAAACATAGAATATTTTATAGATTTTAATGTTAGAATATTTTTATAGTATTTTCAACTTAACATTCAAATTAGAGTGTTTCTATAAGAAAAAAAAAATCTTAAACTGATTCTTTAGATAAAATTGTAATCAAAATTATTCCTAAGTTTTCGTAATATTTTAAAGAGAAATGGGAATGTTGAAAAATAAATAACTGTTTTCCCTCGAATGTAAAGAATGCTCAAATAAATGAATGCTTATTGCATGCACGACAATATCATGTCTATGATGATAAATATGAAATAAATAAAGTCTCAATCATAAATAAGAACATTGCTTTAGCTTAATTAAAGCACAAAGGTTACAAGATGTATGTAAAGATGGGGAGGGGACTCTTTTGAAAAGAATAAATGCTTATTTTAAATTTTCATTCGTGAACATTTTTCATTTGACATCATAAATAAAAATTTAAATATCTTTTGAAATATCGGAAACGCATCCTCGATGTTTTGGCATAATGATAAAATACTTAAGAGATGTTTGAAAAAGCGATTTATTCATCAGTTTTGAAACATTTAGTATTCTTAAAGTTATTATTAAAGTTAATCTAGATTTTTTTTAACAAACTTTAAGCTCACAATAACAAACTTTTATGTTAGTTTTATATATTTTTGCTTTGTTTAACAAATGTTAATTCATTATCCACTTTTCCAGATCCAAACTTCCCGTTTAATTATGTTTAAGGGACTAAAATCCTGCCTGCTCCAAGCAGTTAATAAGCGAGCAGAAATTAGTCTTGGAAAAGTTCTGCCGATGACCCATTTATCTAACCGAAAACTCTGCCAAAAGATCTGCCCGAAATTGCCAGGTTCGGCATCAATTAATTAAAACACCTGGTACGCTTTTCTTTCGCCCATATTTCACACCCTACTTTCATCCCCCTGAAGTCAAAATGACCGTAATTACCAGGTTTTCGGACGTTCGTGTTGGCAACGACACGCGATGCTGCCTCTCGAACGCTCCCTAGCGGTTAGAGGAAGCGTCATTTCGAAACACGGTAATTTTCCTTTTGCTATGTGGCTATAAGAGGTTTTCTCATCTGCAATTTGGGACCGTTTTTAAGAGAACGAAGCAATTTGGGAAAGTCCTCAGAGGCGATTCGCTTCATTAGGGCGAATTCGAACACTGAATGAGCCGAATTAATTATTAAACACTTTGAACACTATTCGTGATTCAATTTCAGATTGACGTGGGGGAAAATAACAGTTTCTTCGGAGACAGGAAAAAATTTTTATGTGTTAAATGTGTAAGAAATGTGCTTGTTATAATGATTCATTCCTATTTATTTTATTACCAAACTTCGGAATTGTCCCTAATAAGGAGAGATAAATCTTAGCTAAAAGGTATTTTATTATTTCAACCTACATATTAAGAATATGATAAAGGAATGCGTAATTGTAGTCTAAATGTACCTAGTACATTTAAAAGATTAAAAGATTTATCTTCAAAAAGAAATACTTTTTGGTTCAACTTTTCAAAAATTGTTATACAAATCAAAGTTGAATGCTAATGCTTGAGCCACATGGACGATGCTGTAGAATTGTTTGCCTCTCTTGTGAAGTCTATACAATATGTGGGTCTACACATGTGGCAAAACTACATACTACTTTTGTAGTCTTTTTATTTTCTCGAATGCTAATTATAGAGAAAGCATTGTAATCGTCAAAAAATTCGAAATCGGGATTTTGGCGAATTTCCACGTTTTAGAACTTTCTGAGTTCAAAAGACATTTTTTGTAGAAAATATCCGTCTGTCTATCTGTCTGCGATAAAGATGACTCAAAAACACGTTGAGCTAGATAGATGAAATTTAGTATATGGTCTTTACAGTAAATTTGTAGATTTCTATCAAACTTTGTGCAAAATTCGTTTAGAGAAAGTCAGTCTGTTCGAATATGAGTTAACATGAGAACTGCAAAACGAAGAGAGCTAGATGGATATAGTTCAATTGACTTGTTTAACATTTATAGTGTAGACACCTGCTACATTTTTAGCCATATACAAAGAGGGGATGATCATATGTCGATCTGTACTTTTAGAAACATGTAAGCGAAATAACTCTAATGATTTAAACATATCAAAGTTGACATATGATTTTGTGCTGTGAATGATGGTTCAAAGTGATTGGATTATACAAATATTTGACATTTCCATATCAAATCTTTGTTTCAATCGGTTAGGTAAAAAAAGTCTAAAACACAAATTCAATTTTAATGTACTATTAACAGGATTACCAAGTACAAGTGTACTATTAGTAGTACCAAGGATTAATCGCCGAAGAAATCAAAAAAAGTTTCTTACTTATTAGCTTACGCAAAAGTTGTATGCAATTTATTTCTGTATAAGCATTCAAGCTATGCTGCCTCTGTGTTTGCAGGGTAATTTAAAACATACGAGAGAAATATAAATGGTAAAACCATCAAATGTTTAAAGAAGATAAACTCAGGTTCAGCTAAATATGTTAGTAAAAATTAAATCAAAAGAAAAATGGCAATTTTCAATTTTTTGATTTACAATTTTGGTCGAAAATCTTAGTAAAAAAAATAATTTTGTTTATGGTTATTTCTCACCTTTTCTATTATTATAATAAAGAAATACATAAATTTTCAAGTAATATTTGATTGCAATTTTTTTTGAAATTCTTTATTTTTTACTATTAATACTATAAATAAGTTGAATTATTCATATCACGCATTTGGAGCTAACAAAATATTTGTGTAGTTGTTCTTCATACTGAAGAAACTTTCATTAAGGTCATAAAAAACGATCCAATCAATTACTAAAAGAATAGTAAATAAATAAATTCTAGATTTTTTAAAATTCTTCCTAACTTACATAATTTATGAATGTTTGAATTCAACATATATTGAAGAAAAATAAAATTAACTGAATGATATTTTTTAAATTTTTACTTAAAATATCTAATTGTTAAAAATGCAATGACTAATAAATAATAGAAGAACTCAGAAAGTCACGAAAATAAAATAAAATCTTTTTTTGTTACGGAAATAAAGATGGGGAAAAAATACACTAATTTATTATTTGGAAATAGCTTCGTTATGGTTAGAAATTTTTGAAGAAAATTACAATTGAATTATATAAGAATAATGTGACTATAATTAAATAAGCAATAATATAGCTAAATTGCAGCGTTTTCTCTATATCTTTATTCTTGGTAGTTAAGTTTTATATATGAACAGATTAGAAACACTTTGAAAGGACAAGAAAGACATTGAAGTTCACGGTTCTATACTCCCTTTCATTTAAATTCTTTTAAAAATTCTTTTTGTAAACGAACATAATCAATTTCACCACTGTAAAAGAAAATTTAAATTTTTAAAACTAATGAAAGTTTTATAATGACGTAAAAAGTGTCTTTAAGTAAAAATTTTTTTTAAAAAAGCAAAACAACTAAAGTTATTTGCTTTTCTCAGTTCTTAAGAACGATATAAATTCTATTGGTGTCATTTTTGTATTCGAAATCTATATCGCATTCCAATTCATTTACAGATAACTATTTTGAATTTTAAAAACGTTCGTAAAATGAAATATTTTAAGTTCATCAACATTTTGACTATAATATATATCATAGAAATATGTGACCATTTTATAAATGAAATGCATAATAAATTTTCTCTTCTACTACTTCGTTAAATTAGTTCTTTTCACCAGTTTTTGCAAAAGTGATAGAGAAGAATACAATCAGATCGATATAAAATATGTGCTCTTAACTGTTTAAAAGAAACAATTTGAGTTATTCTTTTTAAGCTTAATTCGATTTTATTATTATCCCTATATTTCATTGTTATTATATTTTGAAACGTCTGAGTTGAATTCGTTCACAAATACGTATTTAATTTGCATTAGAAATGATGTAAAATTAAGTTAATTTACTGCCATCGCAGTAATATAATATTGTTGAGCGAATGTAAAAACTTAATTACACGTCATCTATTAAGATCTCTTGGTCTTCTTTCAAAACATAAAAATAAATTTTCACAATAAATTGATGTCTGAAATGACGTTTCCACAATAATTGATAACTGTCATATGAACCAAATCCACAAATTCAAAACTAATAAAGACAATACATATTTGTTTAGAAACAAGCAAACAAAAGACAGTTTTTTCTTTCTTTTTATTCAGTAAATTATGTTTCTATTTGTCTCTCGATGGCTGCTAATGACGCAATTTTATAAAAATATATAAGTAAATTATCATGCCATTCTTGTTCTATTTATTTGATTATTTTGACAATACTTGACTTTATTATATATATTTATTTTGATTTAAAAACTATTAATTTTATTTATTTTGATTACACGTCATTTTTCATGATTATTAATTTATCATGGAAATTAAATTGTAGTCAAAAATTTTACTAAAAAAGATATTAGCATAATTTTTTTCCTTATTCAATAGATATTTATATAATCAAAATTAACTCTTCCTTTATTAATATGACCGAACAACAAATACGTAAATTCATCAAGAAAAGATTAAACGAAAGAACATATTTTTTTTATAGACGATATTTTTATTTATTTCATACTAGCCGCCTTTGGCGACCAGCCGGTTCGCCAGTATTACCGCTCGCTACAATTTTCAATTAAATATTTTGAGTAACTGGTCTCTTAAAGAACTCTCAAACAAAACATTTTTAATCTTCAAATTTTGATAGTCATACCAAACTTATACTGTTGTTTAGATCGTTTCGTTCAATTTATTATATATATTTTGCTAATTTGTTGTCATTTCCGGTAAAACGTCAACTTTAATTTAAAGTGAAAATGATGAAATTGCAATTAATATTAAGATATTTTTTAATAAGACCAAGCGTTTTATTTTATTTATCATCTTTATTGTTATTAATTAATTATTATTATTATTGAATGTGAGTATTGCAAACAGAATCGCTCGGCATTTAAGTCTTATGTTAACTACAAAATATTTTTCATAATTTATGTAATATCTCAAACAATAAATCAACAAAAATTTCTCAGATTCAGCATAAAATTCAGTTTTTAGTTTTGCTTTCAAAAGGATTGAAATGAAACCAATAATAATATTTTGTTCCTGCCTATAAATATATTTCAAAAATTATGAAGTCTTAATTTAATGCAGTAAGGTATCATATTCTGAGAAATATTCTGGACACATCAAATTTTAAATAAATGAATGAATGTTTCTATTTTCCACGATCAACTAAGACTTATTTATGAAGTTTTAAATGTTAAAAATTTAGAAAAACTCA
>JAPMOR010035711.1:970527-991306 GCA_026543865.1 Argiope aurantia
AATAATTTATTAAAATAAATTAAACTTTTAGAAGCTAATTGATTAATCAATTCTTTGTATCCATTTTGAATAAAATTGCTTTATTTTATAAAAAAAAATTAAATACTTCGAAGTTTTTTTTAAAATTTTATAATTGTATACTATTAAATATACCATCTACTATATAAAATGATATATAAATAATGGTCCTTTTGTGTGAAACTGCCGTTTATGAAATTTCTTATGTTTCTCTTTAATTAATGGATTTGAGATTTCCGTAATGATTTCAAAATTGCAAAATTTGTCTCTGCTAAACATTGCTTGCATAATTTCAGATAGAATAATGCCATCTCAAGACATATTTTTAAAATTAAATTTACATAGTTTGTTTAAATACCTTTTCACGATTGGAATTTAGTTTTTATAGATATTAAATTATAAAAATATAAATGACATTTTTACAAATCCATTTCAAACCACAGAGAAAATTTATCAATATCTAAGTGTTAATAGCTAAGCTATATTGCTAATAAAGATGAATCTGTGTGTGATCGCTCTACAGGGCAAACCGCTTACACTATAGATGCCAAATTTGGCTTTTGTTATCGAAGGTAGAAACATGCACCTCGGAATGATTTCTTAAAATTTTAATCCATTAAATGTTATGCTGAATTTTGGCATTCTTCAGCTATAACTTCTTAAAATATAAAAATAAATTTTAGACCGTTTCAAAATTTGAAAATTTTTCTTTTTAATGATGTCAATTTAACAATCTACATTTTTTTTTCCAAATTTTAGCAATTTTAAATTTTTTCCCCTAATTTTCAGTAATAGATTACATTGTTGCCTTGAAGTTCAAACCGTTTCCATCGCTTCATCTACTAACCGACAGCCCCATTTTCTTCCATTGTTAAAAGCAAAGAAAAGAAAAAGAAGGATTTTGTTTAATATCTGTATAGTTTAAAAGACGGATAAAAAAACATTGAATGTATAGTACCGTGAAATTAGACTTCAAATGATGCAGATATTTATATTTTAGCATTTGCATGGGATTTCTATTAGAAAAATTCATTCACAAAATAAACAAAGCGTATGTACGACAATTAAAATATAATGGCTTTAATGTCTGATAATTTCGCTGGATTATGAAGATGTCTATACCATTTAAATAAAATTATGTATATAACCAATATTCACGGCGAATCGGCTGGTCGTGAAAGACGATTAGCAAATAATAAAAAAGAAAAAGATGAAGTGTAAAAGTCTGCCTAAAGGATATTCATAAAATAAATGTAGCACGAAAGCTTTATTTATGTCTGCAAATACTCTAAAGAAGTGAAGGCATTACAAAAATTTTAAGCAGCCCAACAAAATGTCGCGTTCGTTAAAGTAGTGCCTAATTCTCTCTCAAAAAGAGAATGCATTCTTCATCCCCCTCTTGGCTATCCCCCTTCACTTCCAAACGCTCTAAACTTTTTATTTCACACATGCTTCTTGGGTTTTAGTGGAATCTAAAAGCTTTGACGTAATTTCACTATCAAGGTCTTTTCTTAAATGTAACAAAATCAGGAAAACTTCCTTCTTTATTTTTTTTTTCTATCACACCTTACTTATTTTTCTTACACACACGTACACACATATATTTTATCTCCTTTACTCTTTTCTTATTTCATCCTGATTTATTATTTATTTTAGCGCAAAAAAGTCGTTTGACAGGGGTGGTGGTGGTGGGTTCAGACACTTTTAATGAAAAGCCGTTGAGGGGAGCGGAGGGGGGGGGGAGGTGAATGAAGATGGAGGGGTCGAAGAAACAAAGGGTAAAAATGGGACTATGCACGATCCATTAGCTCGTTAGGGAGGATGAGGGATGGTGGAAGCTGGGGGAGGATGGGGGTAATCAGATTAAAGATCCTTAATTCGCGCCGAACGGTGATTGGTTCCCTTCTTCGACCGATGGGCGGGGTTTCTAATAGGCTTCAACTTTTCTCTTCCCTTAGTTCGAACTCTTAAACTGATTAGAAAGCTTCGGTAAAGTAAAAAAAAAAAAAAAAAGGAAAAAAAAATCTAAAATAGAATAAAATATATAACAAAGAAAAAGGTGGAAGCAACATGCTGCCTTGTGGAGTCCTCCCCCCCCCCCCCCCCGCCCGTAAGAAATACAAAAAAAAAATAACTGGGAGCTGTTGACTTAATATTTGGGAGGCATTTTAAGGACCGTAGCAAAGTGGAAGTTATAATCGAATAAAGGGAGGGCCTTTCACTACCCCTCCCCCCAATCCTTGTTCTAACATTCGAAGGCGTCAAGAAGTAAAAGTCCTCCCCCTCCCTCTCCATGGGGTGTTCTTTGTTTTAAAATGAAGAGGAGACCGACTCTCTCCTGTCACATCGCAGTGAAAAGGCAATTTGTTGTCAAAAGGAACAGTTTTAGAAGGGAGCTGCTACTCCTCATTGGGGTGCACCCCCTCCAAATGGACCTCACTTTTGATCATATGGACTAAGAAGTTAAGACTAGCAGTTGTTTCAACTCCGACTGATCCTAAATGTCAGTATTAAATTTGAGTTTCTATAAACTAGCTTACAGTCACAGCAGTCAATTTAGATCCCTGTTCTAAAAAAGATCTAGATTTTTATGTCCGCAGACCTTTAAATTGATGGATGGCCTCTAATCCACTAAACTGAGGGATTACTTTTAAAGATTTTGTTGGTTTGAAGATACATTCTTTTAGTAGGCAACAGTAACAAATTACATTACAACTAAGTAAGCGTATAGAACATCTATTGAAGAATCATGCGATACTTTCCAGTTTCATAAAACCATGCGAATTATAAACTCCTTTAAACTTTTTTTTACATATATAAATCAAGTTAGTGAATCATGATTTCTAACATAAAAATGAGAACAAAGTTTTTTTCCCTTTACTTTTCTTTATAGTAACATTTTTTTTTTTTTTACTTATCTAGTAATTCTGGAACTAAATAAATTTTTAACTAATATTTTATAGCTCATATCTTCACTTTTAATACTAATATATATATAAAAAACATTTTAGGGTAAGAATTTAATCATTACTCATATAAAACACTCATATTATTCGATTAAAACATTTTATTATCATAACAACATGAGGACAAGAATCCACTGAACCCTCAGTTTATGTTACAGTTATTTACCTTTTTTTTTTTTTTTTTGTATTTTTCCTATTTCTTTCATGACAATTCAGTTCATATTATTTACTTCAACAGTAAACGCAGCGAGAACAGAGACATTAAATGATCCTGAATCCATGCAAAATTATCGATAAGCTTCGCGAAAGTTTATCACTGAATCCAAGTTACATGTTCTGATAAATGTTCTGCATAAATGTGGTGACATATAAAAATATATTAAAAATGAAAATTATGTCATATTTCGTACAGTACGTTTGAGATTTCATAGGGCGTTGCAGAATATACATCGGGAACCATTGGTCTGTGTTAATCTTTTTTAACCGAAAAAGTATCAAAGACTCCACAGTTGTTAGTTACTTCAGATGCCAGATAAAACCCAGTAGACTCGCATCCAATTGATATAGAAGCAAAATAACGCCCTTAGGAATATGTAAATCCCATCATGTTCGATATCTTTTCTCGATTGCACTGCATTACTCATCAGTCATAACACTTTATCATTACTATGATAAATATAGTACGTTATCATTCATCCCTTACAATAATCTAGCGTGTTAAGACTTGGCATTGTTGAAAAGGGAAATCATTATCGGTTCTACATTTGGCTGTACTTAAATCAAAATTTTTCAAGGACTATGAGATCGGTGTACACATTAGCAAGGAATTTCTCACTACAGTTATGTAAGTTATTGGAAGCCTTATTTATACTCCTCCAAAAGAAATGTAAATATTGGCCGTTTTTCACACAATATGCTCTAATAAGACCAATTCACTCTAAATCATTAGAGACATAGAGGTTAAAATACCTAGATACTCCAAACATTTGACCTTCTAACCAACCCTTCTACTTCTGTCCAGCAACAGATGTTTAGCTAATGGGTTTGGATTTGCAAGCCAAAGTGGTATTATACCCTACACTGTTTACTCATTGAGGTGGATGAATGTATATAAGGGTTTATTTCAAAACAAGAATCTTCAATGTTTTTTTTTTCAGTTGTCAACCTGTTTATTGTATTGTGCTTTCGACAATATGAATTAATTTTTGTCATGAAACTTTATGATAAATAATATTTTTTCCCTTCATTTCCCCTCAGCCTTCTCTCTGTTTTCCTTGTATATAAATTAAAACTTTTTATCATTCGTTATTTAATCATCAGGATTAATAAGTTGCAAAAGCACTGATCATATCATAGGTTTATAAAGAAGCTGTAAAGATTTTCTGAAAATCGAGAGACGAAGTTCTTGTACTCAATAGTTTTTAACTTCTGGATCTTTCTGTTATTAGAAAAAAAAAATAGTGGTGGAAATGAAATAAGCCCTAGAGTGCCATATTAGTCATTAAATTTAATTAGAGGAAATTTTACTGAATTTTAATAATAGATAAGAGCCAAATTTATTTAAATAAAATGTAAGAGATCAATATGAAAATGTTTTGTTCATTTTAATGTTAGATTAACAGAATGTAAAAAAGTAATATTAACAAGTATTTTCTCCTGGGATTTCTGCCGTTATTTCCTTTTCTATCTTTTTCTGCTTGTCTGTTAAATGAATTAATAAAAAATTAGGCCGTTGCGACCGAGAAAATTAATAGTGTTATATAAATTCTTTTTGATGACATTTCCTCCTTTTAGGCGCTTACTAAATATAATATTAAAAAAAACTAATTTCACAAATTACTTCACCGTCTAAACTTTGATTGATGCAGAGGACATCCATCAAATTCTTGACAAGAATTGTTAGAGTCAGTTTTTTTTTGTTCATTAACAATTATCTGGCTATCTTTCCGGTGTTCAGTGTCATTTTTATCGTGATAATGATGTTGGAATAATAAAAAGACAAATTGATACCAAGAAATAGAGAATACGGATGAAAAAGGCATTTAACCTTTTCCTTCAACTTTGCATTATTTAATAGCTCACGAAAGAGGAAGGAAAACATGATATATTGGGACTTCTTGGTTCTACTTTAATCTGAATTATAATAGGCATAAGAAACAAAACTTCAGACTTATCAATTTGGTGTTAGTCAAGCTCAGTACGCTTTAGTTATCGTTCTAAAACAATGTTTGCAACTTTAATAAGGAGAATGCTAAATGGGACAAGCAAATTTTTATATTATTCTTTCAGATTTTTCGAAATTCGTCTCAGCTTATTTTTTTTTAATATAAAGATTTAAGATAATCAACTTTACTGAAATCAAATCATTAAAATTTAGAAAAGCAGTATTTTAAACTGTTTTCTTATGCATGATTAATTATTGCTTAGTTTCCTTACTTATTTCTCTGTTTTGAGAATGCAATCTTTTTAAAAAAACAAAAATGGGGGACGCGACTGTTTAAAAAGATAAGAAAACTTTTCCATGAAAATAAGAAAAATAAGAAAACTTTTCCAAAACTTTTCATAACTTTTCCATGGCCTTTGCTAATTCCTTCGACTCCAATGATGTACTTGATCCCTATATCGAATAATAATTTTTTTTTATTTTTGATTGTGAAATTATGACAAAGTAATTCTAATGATAGAAACGACTTAGAAAAATTTAAGAGTCTCAGGTCTTATTACACTTTTATATGGTTTGAAAAAATAATATTTTCTCCACCTTTAAATATATAAATTAAGAAAGCATAATTAATTTTATGACTTGGTATACTATTTCCTGTACTCCAATTTTTTGGCGTATTGTTCAAAAAGTTCGAAGTTAAGTCAAGTATGCAGAAACAAGTTATTTAATAGCAGAATATCAGAAACTCAAGAGGAAGAGGGTGCTACAGGGGATTCTTTGTCAGTAAATTAAGTAAAAATAATTTTTTTTGATTAATATGATTTATTCAGCTGGTTGCTGCGTTATTATAAATTTGTATTCGATTACATCTATATTGTATATTTTATCTTGTGATTTTCTTTTCTATTACATAATTCATTGATGAAGAGCACTTCCCTCAATGGAGTAATATTACTTCCCCATCCTAAGTCGTTATCAGCGATTTAGTAAATACAGATGATGAGTAGCGTATTGAATTATTTTTTATTCCTTTATGATAATTAATTTCAAAACATGATATAAGCATTCTAATGTTCTTAAATGCCATCCCATAAGTTTGGTGGCAATGCATTAATGCCCCTCTTACTGGTCGATTGCTACTCCATTGTCTTCACCTTTAACCCTTTGCACTCGGGTGGTGACTCGCGCTCACCATTCAAGATGGTGCATCATTTTGACGTTTTATTTATTTATTTTTGATTGTTAAAAATACCTGCAATGTAGTAAGAAGATGCAAATTAATCGAATTTAGGAGAACTCAACTTTAAACAATTATATATATATTAGAGAAATAAGCAAGTCTTTGTATTAGCTCTATAATTATGCATCGACTTACTTTTCCGCGTGCAAAGGGTTAATATCTCTCCCTTTTTCCTACAGCCGCGACTCTTTGCTTTATTACAAAAATCACTTATTTCTGTGTGCTGAAGCTATTTCCAAGTTTGGTAAACGACTTTTCTTGAAATTTTGTATCATTCACACTTTTAATGATTTCTGAATATATGAAATAATCGTAGTTTTAATTGTTCTGATTTAAACTCTTTCGACAAGTTATAACAATATTTATGAGTTTATTTCTTTTAGTTTCGGTCTGAAGAAATAATCACACAAGATTGTTAAATCTTGAGAAAAACGAATACTTGCTAAAACAGTCAAGCTACTTGTCATAGAAATTTTCAAATAGCCTTCTTTCTGTTGATTTTACAAAAAATCTTACTGATATAACAATAAATATGCAGATGATGTGCGATATTTCGTTGAATATTTTTTAAGCAAAATTCCTGCTTCAATAAAATAAAAAAGAAATTGACATATCAGGAGAAAAAAAGAATCATCATTAACAAAAAATAAGTAAGATACAGTTGGGAATCCATGAGCATGGATATCGCTCTGTTCATTTCGGACTGTTACTAAAGTCTGCACAGACAGCCGCCCAATTTTCGCTCAAATCACATCGAATCCTGCGGAAATAAGCTTTCACATTAAAGGAAAATGCAATAAAAATAACCTTTGACTGTTTTCGCCTTCCTTTCGTTTTTCGCGAAAGGGGAGGGCGAGGGAAGGGGGCTTGTAAAGAGTGACAAGCTGAAATGTCGGGGTAAGGGGGGGATGTACTTTCGGTCGTGCCATATTGGGCCGATCTCGAGTCGACGTTTTAATCTCCGCTTTGCTAATTGGTTAGTAGGCACTGCCACTTAGGGGTGCAATTAACGCCCACCCTCCCCCTCTTTCCCGGAGGTACGCGAGCGCGCCGTAACCATGGAGATGCAACGCATCCTAGAAGGATGGATCGGTGGTCGGAGGGAGAAGAGTTGAGTTGTTTCGAATCTGTCTGTTTTTTTCTTGGTCCTCATGCGTGTGAGAATGATTTACAGATACCCTGATGTCACTAGGGATTAGACTGAAAATTGATTGCGGCAGATGTACTGTTTTCTTTTCTTTTTTCCGTCTTTTCGCTTTGATGCTTAGAGACTTAAAATAAATATGTCTAAAGATAAAAGAGTAAGATTTCATTCCGATGATAGGGGTAGTGTTGTAGTTGAAGGATGAAAATCCACAGACATTTACAATATTTTTAATAGTAAATAAAATTTAAATTTTCTTGGTTTGACTTGAAAGTTCCCCATATCTTGATTATTATGTCTGGTTTTATTCCGGGACTTATCTTTCGTGACAAAATCAGAGAATGTTGTTCTTTGGATCATTTTTTCCTTGATAATTTCAGCGACCTAGCAGATAACGCTTTTAGTTATGTGACAATCATATTTTTAATGAATCGTTCATTCTCGAACATACTTCAACTTTTCGAATGTAAAGATTTCTCCTTGGTTATTTCTCTGATCTGAATCTGAAGAATATTACCCTACGTTTTGTTTCTCCTACATGAATCTTACTCTATCTTTGGAAAAATGACCTAGATAGAAGATATTTATTCCTTACGGTTGAAAATGGTTGGTTTGAAATATTTCTTTCCAATTGTTCCTGTAGTTTTAATTTAGTTCGTTATTTTAAGGATCATATTTTCTTTATAAATTTTATTTATTAATTATAATTTTGTCCGTATTGCACCTCGCACGCATTTATCTTTCACGAAAATAAAACAAATTCAGTTTCCTCAAAGATAAACTTTCGAATATTTGAAAGTTTAAAAGATTGTATTATTCGAAAAATTATATGTGATCTCTGATACAATGATTTTAATTGTTACAAGAGGTGGTAATAAAAAGTTGAAACAGATGTTAAAAGGTGGTAGCATTCACCAAAGCAAGTTTTAGAATCTTTTGTAAGGACAGGGACGGTAACTACCAATAGAATGGGAGATGTAGTGTTGGATGTGAAGGAGCGACTGAAAAACTGAACAAAAATAATAGATTTATATTTATCGTTATTTTTTTTACGAGAAATGTGCAATGGCACGACTTCCAGCCTGAATGTATGCATCACGGCAATGGTGGAAAGATTATAGAAGCCAAACTCATCTTGTACGATTATTACAATTATGGCAATGAGACATTTTGCTGATTCTACATATTTAATAGAATTTTTACTTATTTAATTTGTCAAAATTACATAAGCAAAATGTTTGCGATGACATCTCAGAAATAAAAAACCAATGTTATTACTTTTGTTTTTATTTCCTATTTTGTAAATTATTGCTTTGATGCGTGTTACCGCCTCTTCACATTCGGCCTATCATTTTGTAATTATTTTCTATAATTAATGCTAAGATTTGAGCTTCTTAAATTAAGGTAGAAAATCTTATTTATTTTGAGAACGGTAAAAGATGATGTGGATGAATCTTCAGAAGGTAAGACTGAACTTTCCTTCATTATAACAACAAAAATTCTTGCTGAGCTGCAATTAAAGATGCAAATTGCAGTCTTGATAGCTGTATATGTTTATTACAAAAAGTTAACTTTTTTTTAATATGTGAAATGACTACTGTACTTGTTTGGTTAATGTTTCTTCTAGCGATATATGGACATAATTTAGAATTATTCACCAAGATATATTTTTTAAAAATTTTAATCCGATTCGAATGTATTTTTTTATTTATTAACCGTTTAATTTTTTTTTTTTTTTTTGTATACGTAAAACATAGCTGAACTAAACTTATGACAGAAATAATAATTATAAAATAAATATGAAAATTGCTTAATTTAGAGGGGTTTTACATAGTTAACTTTAATGGAATATTTAAAAAAGAAATCTTCTTAAATGCCTTGTTGCTATGCTGTTTCATTAAAGAAATTATAGAATATGAATAGTCTTTGTTATATTTGCTGTCAAATAATTATTAAAAAATATTAAATCAGTAAATTATTTTAGATTTTCAAATGTTAACCTTGAATACCCTTCGTTTTTCTTTGAAACAAATAAAACAGAAACAATATATATAATTGTAAGAGCTTTCTTCTGATTCAAAAATTTACAACTCAGTTATAGAATTAAGTTTTAAAGAAAATGTTAAGTACTCATGGCAGTACCTAATGCAAGTACCAAGTGCTTCCTAAAAAAATTTGTTTTGTAAAACTAAAGATAAATTTCAATATCTTTAAAACCATGTCAGCCATTTACGTTCTTGTTTCAAATATTTTACTTTAATGATGATAAAAATTTCAGGTTTGAATTTTTTTAAAAATATTGTATAGTGTTCTGAATTTTTTTGCTACAAATCAATCTATGTTTTGCGTTTAATTTCTTTAAATAATAAAGTAAGCCGAATATACATTTTGAAAGAGTGATTCGTACTTTACTGTTGAAGGATTGGAAACTGGATTTTCATTCAAAATTTAGTGTAAAAAAATTCAGTGATTTATCTTATTTTGGCATGTATATGGCTAAACGTACAAAGAGAGATGGCCAACACTTTACAGAATTTCTGTCTAAATCTAATACAGTTGATTTTATGGATTCAATGGAAGTCTAAAATATGGAGTCTCATTAAAGCATTGCGATTTTTGATAATTTCGATATCGTGTCTGTATATATACAACACATAGAATTGTAGGGGAAAAAAGATATTCGTCTCAAAAATATAATCAACAAAATAAAAACAAAAAAATCAAATTCACGTCAAAAATCTAATAAAATGAAAAATATATATATATAATGATTTCAAAATAATATTCAAAAAGGAAGAAAACCAAATATAGGAGGGGTGCGGAGAAAAGACGCAAGATGCCCCTGCTGATATATTAATGTATTTTCACTGTAAATATTTTATTATTTTATCTTTGATATTGACTTAGGTTGCATTGTTGAGTTGCATGAATAAATGCCAAAAAGAGTAATGCAGTAATGCTGCTGAAATGTGAGATCCTATCGGTGACAGGTCTTTCATTCGATTTTAGTCATATATTTCTAATCGTTCACTTTCAGTAAAACTTTTAAATCAACTTAGTAAAAAAAAAAAAAGCTTTTATTACGAAGTTTGAATAATTTGAACATTTAATCAATTCATTCGTCTTAGAACCTATAAGTATTTATATTGTATAAAATCTATAAACCCTGGATATCGTTACCGAAATTTATTAAAAATTATTGAATTATTCGCAAGTTTTTAATTCGAATTCTGTGGTAACTCATATTTTCTTCGTTCGTTCCATCACCTTTCAAAGATCATAATACTTTCTTCTTTCGCCACAGAATATCACCGAAACAAAAAAAAAAAATTCGAATTATTTTTGTTGAAAGAAGTGAAAGCAAACATTTGTAAATACATGGTTTTTATTTCTAAATTGCCTCCATTAATTAATAAATATTTGGGGTTCTCGGTAGCCATAAGTGGACAGTTTTTAAGGCCCTTAATTTACTCTAGAACTTAATTTCTAAGCAGAGCATTCAACCAAATAAAGTAAAAACAGAAATAAATGATAAAAAAGTATTCTAATTAGTAAAAGTAATAAAAATTTTGCCACTTAAAA
Source organism: Argiope aurantia (assembly GCA_026543865.1). Taxonomy (NCBI): domain Eukaryota; kingdom Metazoa; phylum Arthropoda; class Arachnida; order Araneae; family Araneidae; genus Argiope; species Argiope aurantia. The sequence goes on from JAPMOR010035711.1 coordinate 981,642, forward strand.
AAAATTTTTTTGAAAAATTTTGTTATGGATTGTATTATTTATTACGGATTATATTGTTTATTTTGTAATATGGTTTTTGTAATATGGTAATATATAATGCATAACGTGATTCATCAGTTATGCATTATTTCAGTTATTTACTCGTTTAATGAAATTATATTTAAAATTATTATAAATTTAAACTACAATTATTATTTTTATTATTTATAAAAATTAATAACTATAGCAATTTACTGAAAGCAAATGGTTTCGGATTTTTAATTTTTAATTTTTCTTTTGCTAAACTCATTTTCAGACGCAGTTTTTTTTCCCCTTTTTCCCCCATCTAAACTTTTAAATTAATAGAATTTTTGTTATAATTCCTTCAAATTTGAATCAATCAAATTCTACTTTGTATCTAATTGCTGTCATTTAATTGCAGACTATAAAAAAGCTACTATCTTGATTATTGTTAGCAGAATCAAGATAAATTATTGAAATAGAATTGTGTATTAATGTTAAATCAAAGAGATATTTCACCCTAATTTTTAAAAGGCAGACCAACTCTTACGTAAATTAATCTGTAATTCCACTTCCATCTTCCTCGGCCTGTAAGCAGCCGAACGAGGAGTTTATTTACAGTGGCAATACCCTTTTAGTGGTATGGAACTAACGTGATTTACTCGGACAACCCTTTTATGTCGCTTGAATAGCAATTACGGAAGGGCAGGATGCCAACGACGACCACGCCCTCGGTCCCCTCCCAAAACAGGATCGCTCGCACTTTCTTGAGGAAATAAAATTCCTTATTTAGCCATTAAGTCGCACCATTACTTAAATTTCTGTGGCTGAAGATTATCAAGTATTATGCAGGAAATGTTTTTAAAAGTTATTCTACAAATTTTTGTGTTACCAAAAATATTCTTTGATTGTAATATCTTTTCGGGATTTAAATAACTTCAGCCCTTGAGGCTAATAGTTACTTGGGAGAAAAGAATTTTTTTATTTCAACAACTAAGCCGTCCGATTATAATACATTACCGAGTATCCGGCCTAATGTGGTGGAAGGGCAGGCCGAATAACGAAAAAGCCGGATAATCTAGAGTTCTATGAACTCAAAGTCTCCAGAAGACAAAGTTTTTATACCAAAACTCATTGTTATAATACGTATTTTCTCATTTCGTATTGAGTATTAAGCCCTCCATTCATTTCAAGCTACGTAGAATGTGAATGCGGCTGCGGCTCGGTGAAATAAAGAAGCAGTTGTAACGTGTCGAAATAAAATATAAGGTTCTATACTGATAGTTTGTATCTGTTTATATATTGCACTGCAAGAATTTATTAAAGAAAAGGTAAGTTGAAGGACATAAACTGTTCGTATTTTAAGATGAATTCTGTACCTTTCACTGTAGTATACTTTAAAAAAAAAGCATACCCCAAGAACATTTTACGAATCCTGTACGCTCTGTGTACTTATAATCAGGAACAGTGGCAACAATTGAGGTCCGTTGCATCCGTTACACACTGACGAAACAACGAACAACGCGCAGAATGCTTCTCTTTTCCTGTCACAACTTGTATTTTGGACACGATACATAGGAGGACCGTAGCAGACACCCGCTTCCAATGCCTTGGTAATGTTACCAATGCAATTCCTTGCCTTCCTCAGTTAATTAATGATAAAGAAAACTATGCCGTATAATACGGAAGTCGGATAGTAGCGAAACGGATACTCGGGAGAGTACTTAAATTTCCAAAGTAAAAGAATCAAATACTTATAAAAAATTATTTAAAAAAATTGCTGCTTAAATCATAAACTGCTAATTTGTTGTTAAAATTCTTCTCCGAGAAAACATTCGAGTCGCGGTTTAAGACATTCAGACCTGAAGACTTAGATAAAATTCCTTGCTATTGATATCATTTATTTTATTCTCTGATCGGTGTAACAGAGATGAAGATTACCAAGTATTGTGCAGGATTTAACTTTAAAAGTTAGAATATTAAACTTTCTTTTATTAACAGTCATCTGCAATTGACAGCGATGTTGATATGCAATCTGATATAGTTCCTGCGATTGATAAAGCGTTAAGAAATCGAACTTCTTGTATTCTCCATTAAACAGAGCGTATCCGTGAATCTTTAAAGGTTCTAGAGCAGTAGCAAGAGCGTTGAACGTTATTAAATATTAAGAAGGATGCGATTTCAAAGTTTGCTCACTAATGATTTTATTAATAAAATATCTGGTTCAGTGTTATTTTATTCTGGATCAGGGATCAGAAGCTTTTAAAATAGAAAAGCCAAATCTATTTTTTTAGAAAATCGTAAATCTACTCTAGAATCATACATATATTTTACTTCTTGGTGAGATTTAAAGTAATATTGTAACAAGCAGCAATTTTAATTTTATACCTTTATGAAAGCAAGAAAAATTCCCTCTAATATCTGCTGGATTTCTTCAGATATTTCCATATAAAAATGGTTAAAACGTGTAGTTAATAATTACATAGTCGATGAGGTTTGCAGACAAAACGATCTTTTCCGATATTTTCAAAATTTTCTTTTTCGATTTCTATTGATAGTCTGACATTATTATAATATCATATGTTATTTTAATAGTTTTGAGCGACTGCTTAAAAACTATTATCCGACGAAAATCATAATTCTGCCTGTTTAAAAATCTAGGCGATTGTATCATAGGATATAACTTAACTGACTAATATTTTATTCTATTATATTCTAATCCATAAGTATAATCAACTTAGAATTTTCTTTTTCTCAATGTATTACGTCCCATAGAAGGACTCCTCGTAATTCAGGATGAGCTTAAGCTTCCGGCTTCCTGTCACCTTTGTGGGTATACGAAAAGGTGGGGGTCTGGAGACGTACTTCCTTAGGGAATGCTTATGCTGTGACCGGTGATGGCCCTAAGGACTCAACCACATTTCACACTAGAGTTGCTGATGCGGTGGTCCGGTCATTCAAATTTTTCCATGTGCCTTCCGGTGGGTTGAAATAGCCAGTTTGTGGTTTGCGGTTACTAGTGTATTACAAAATAACAATATCAATGTAGAATTTTGTCATTATTTATGTCAATCTAAGTTTCAAGGTCCTTTTTCTAATTTACAAAATATTTTTTAAAGTTTTCCTTTGGTTTTAGCTAAGATATGGATATATAATTAAGAGTATATATTTTCTTTAAATCTTATGATTATATTATCTTTAACTCTCCAAGTCAGTTTCATACTATTTTGAAATATTCATTCAATTATTTTCTGCAGATTCCTTAAAAGAAGTAAATTTCATCAAACAATTTGTTTAAAATTTTGCAGTTAAGAAATATTTTATCTAGTCCTTGATTTAAGGAATACATAGCACTTCTATCAGATCTTTATATACTAAAGTTTCATTTGATAAAAATGATACTTTCAATTTTTTTCTACTATAAAGCGTTAAAACAACTATAAAAAGTTTTAGGTGAACAAAGAAACTATATTCTTGTTAAGGGGATGTAAAACATATGAGAAATTTCTGTGCCAGTTTCAATTTGATTTTAATTTATAAGGGCTTTTTATAAAAAAAATGTTTTTTCAATTAGAATTTGATAAAATAGAATTTAAACGCAAACTATTCAATTATAAAAATCAAACAGCTTTCCAAAAAATGAAAGTAGGTACAAAATAAAAAAGTTTTATAAAAAAAATTAGCTTATAGATCAAGAACATCGCATGGAAATTTTTTTTTTTCATTATTTCGCCAAAAATTGACTTTTAACATAATTACTCACCTTAGTATTAATAAAAAAACTAATAATTCAAAAAGTTACTTTAATTTAAAAAATATTTCCATTATTTAAAATGTATGTGCTCCTGCGTTCTGTGCAATCGTTAGTGAAAAAAAAGAGAAAAAACTAATAATTTACTTTGCATACTCTTTTTACTCTTCATTACTTTTCTGCTACACAATTCAATAACAAGCAATAATAATAATAAACATTAAAAGATTTTTAATATTTTTTAAAGCTTTTAACACGTTAGAGATAAGTTGTATTTGTTTTGATAGTAAAAAAAAAAAAAAAAAAAATGTTGAATTCAAAATACTTTCTTTATATTATTATCTTTTTGAAACTACTTATATTTATTTATTAATAATGTTATCATGTATTAAAAATATGAAATTTTAAAAATGGATGTTTGCTGCTAATTTACAATTTAATAAATTTTATATATTATATGTATATATATATTTGCTGAACTCATTTTAGAACCAATTTTTGCTTAAATGGAGTTTTTGATACGAATGAAATCGGGAATAGTTTTCCAGTATAGTAAGCACATTAAGAATTTTTTCTTATTTGATAAGTTCAAATTATTGCATTTATAAGTGTAAACAAAATTTATAAAAAGAAATAAACATTGAATCTGCTATCTTTTCCCCTTTAATTTATTTTACATTCGATCCTTATCCCGCTTTCACATTTCGACGGCACATTTTTCTAATTTTTCTTCAGATTAAACATACGTTAAGAATATATATGTTCAGATCTACTATACTTTAAAGAGTATGTATATTCATATTTACCATACATAAAGAATACTGTAAAACAAATTAATGTAGACTTTGTTTAAAATTGCAAAAATGTGTGTTTACAATTAATGAATAATTTTTCAATAGGATTTTCTAAATTTAAACAATCTTCGATTTTATTTAAATTTTGGAATTTCTGCTGTTGTTTTAAATTACTATCTGAAACTTCCGTTATTTGAATTTCCAAGTATCTTTTCTCAGAATAAATATATTAAATAAACTGAAGGGAAACGTCACAGAGAAAATTAAAACAGAGAAAATCATTAGTATCCACTAAAATTAGAAACAATGCTTACAAGTGTTAAAGAAACTACTCGATTTTTAGAAAATATTCCATTAAAAAAAAGAGCAAAAAAAAAAAAAAAAGTGGATTGCAGCCAAACGACAACATCCAGTATGACACAAATAAGCTTCTAAATTCCCCATTCTAGTTGAAAGCCCCCCTCCCATCACTGTCAGTGCCCTCCCTCTCAAATGCAAATCGAACGCGTGGCTATTTTCTCTCCTCTTTTTTCAAGGAGGAAAAGAAAAAGCACATAAAAAATCGTCTGAAGAATTTCGTACTATGCTAACAGATAAACACTTGACCTAACATCTGCATTGCCTGTTCCCTCACCTCCTCCATACCGTGCCGGACACGTTAATTGGTTCTCCGTGTGTGGGCGACTCGTGGGGCGCATGTTCCGAGCAGCCCTTCTCCCCTACAGCCCCGAATGCGAGGTCAGTGTGAGCAATTTCCCGCTTTGTTTAATATTCTCGATACGCAAAGGATTGAGGAAATATACAATTGGCAATCGGTTAACTAACACGGTATTCGCAATTCAAATCGAATCAGTTTCGTATAATAAGGTTACTAAAGTTTTATGGATATTCGTTAAATTCGTTTTGGGATTCAAATAAATAAATACGCAAATAATTTTTTATTTATCGCATATAGTCTCTATCTCTATCTTTGCTACTAATAAATATGAATGCGTGAGTGTACTATTTCTCTACAGACCAAACTGTCTAAAGTGGAATCATATATTTCCTTATACTACAAACTTGGCATATATTTAGAAGGGAAATGCTTCTTGTCTCTGAGCAGTTTTTTGAAATTTTAATTAAAAACTGATCAATTTTTGTGTTTCAAACGATAATTCTAATAATATCGTAGTTCAAAAAGGATTTTTTACATCGTCGTAAAATTCAAAAAGTATATTTTCACTGAGGTTAATTGTTTTGGCGTTTAATTTGTTTCTTTTTTTTAAATTAACATTAAAAAAATATTTGAAGCATATTTTATTACGCTATTTTTTTTGAAGTGAAACTCCAATCAATTTCATTAATATTATTTCTTTTTCATTGCGGCTTAATTTAACAGGAAAAAAAATCTATGAAAACCATCAAGAACAAGTCATACAAAATATTTTCTTGAAATTTTAATCACTTAATCTTGGCAAACAAATTGTAATGGATTACTGCGATTTTAATAATGCTTTCATACAATGCTGGCATTGACTTATTTTGTAGCTAAACAATTGTTCTTATAAAAATCTTGATTGTAGTATTGGCGTGTTTTTTTCAAAGTTTTTAGATAAAATTTTAGCCAAAAGTCAATGATCATTTTTGGATGTTTGACTCGAATACACATGATTAGTGAATATATCACTACAGAGAAAGGCAGAGAGAAAGAGAAAGCTCCAAATTAATGTTGGAACTTTTTATTACTTCAAAACGAGAAATATCCTAAATTTAAAATAAAACCTAATATAGATTTCAAGAAATCTCTTTGAATAATGGTGATTGAATTAAGGCTGTAAAAATTACAATAAAATAACTATGAAAAGAGAAAAAATTATTACTTTCTAATTACACAATCCAATATATTTAATTAATTTTCTTCTTGTTTTGGAGATTTTGAAAATTTCATTTTTCAATTACAATTTTGTCTTCTCCGTAGTTTAAGAAGTCATTAACAGCATTTTTGTTGGTGGAATAACTTTTTTATTCGTTGCCCGAATATTAATCTATTATCCGAACATGAAACATGAAAATTTTGTATCTGCAGCTTTTTGGAACACATAAAAACAATAATAAAAAATTCAGTTTCTCCCATATATTAGCGACAGTTCATTGAAGGGGGAAAAAGTGCATTTATATTTTGGGAAATTTTATAATGTTACATAAAAACTTCATCCACTACTTATTAAATATCAATTGTCACCCTGTATTCAAATTATATGCATTGAATGGCATTCTAAACATAGTTATATAAAAGAATTCTGTTAATAGAATCCCTACGAATATGAAAGAAGATTTTCAAATCAGCTGATTGAATAAAAAATTTTGCTTCTTATATTATCCAGTATAGCGCAGTCGAATAAAACGCCGCAAGTTTCAAAATTAGTATCTCTTTAAAAGTTAATTTATTGTATCTATTTACTTAATTTACTCTATATCTTTAAAAGTTAAATTTAAAGGAGAAATTATTGGGGATCATCCAACTTCAAATATGTAACATATTGTGAAATAAATCCAAATAATATCATTTCTGAATTATTTTTTACCAATATAAAATAGAAATGGGAGTTACCATAAAAAATAACATGAAACATGCCAATAAAATAAATAAATATCGGCAAATTAATTAATATGTCTGAATTTAATAAAAATTAAATAAATGGATTTATTTTTGGCATTTGGTAGGATAGATGGAACCTTATATTGTTGAAATTTACTTTTCGAACACAGAAAATACTTAGCCGAGCATCATTCAGTGTAAAAATATCTAAGAACAACAAGAGACATAAGCCCTTTGTGTTCTATTTCCACATATTCTTCTTATATTTCTACTGTCAATGCCTCTTACTAAACAGTACAAAATTGATTGTCTAGTGGTAAACGTTGTACTTTTGACTAACTGATTTCTGGAAATCTAAAGATTCAGATGGGAAAATTCAACATAAAATGTGTTGAAAATAACGAAGAGTTTGAGTGAAAGAAACAATCATAGACAAGACTTTGACACCGTAGATAAAAACCTTTAATTGCGTCTATTAGCTGTTAAGCATTCATTATGAACCATCTTTGAATACCTCTGATTAATTTTTACTTTCTCGCATGCGAAGTATTGAGGAAGTATAGTAATGGTAGAGAAATTTGAACTGGAGATTTTGTCGATTCTCCCCATTTCAGACCTCCCGGAATTGGAAAAACACATTTTTTGGAAAATGTCCATTGTCACCGTATGTTACAAAGATAACTAAAAAACGCTTTGAACTGGACGGTTGAAATTTGGTATGCGGTATTTACTCCAAATTTGCAGATTTTTATCAGCTTTTGAGTAAAATCTGTTCAGAGGAAGTCCATCTGTCCGGCTGTTCGAATATAAGTTAATATGTTAATTATAAAACGAATAGAGATAGATAAATAAAATTCGGTACGCAGATTCAACATTTATAGTATAGACACCTGTAAAATTGTGAGCCAAATCCTATAAAGGGTTGACTAACTGTCTGTCTGTACTTTCAGAAACACGATAATTCAGAAATGCAATGACTTAAATATATCAAATTTGGAACGATATTTTGGGACTAGTTTCGTGTCAGATTTCTCTCTTAATCGGTGGAGAATTACAAACACAAACACTATTTTTGTATACTATTAACGCATGCCAGGGGGTTAATTGCCAAATAAGTGGCCAAGGATGACTCAATAGATTCAATAAAAATGCCAAATTCACGTCAAAAAATATTTCCTAACTTTTGTACGCCAATGCCATGTTAGGCGTTCTCTGGCATGACAAGTTAATTAGAGAGTATGCGAGAAAGTTTTAGGAAGACCACTTTCACTGGTTTATTTTTATATTTTCCTTCTTTTAATGATTCCCATTCATTTATTGGAGGTGTGATTGAATCTTAAACCTTATAAAGCCAGTTCTCTTTCTGTGGATTAATTGTAATAGAACTGCGAGATAGAAACTCGTTAAAATATCAGGTAAACGTTGACTTTATTCTCATTTTTAAGGGACATCCATTTATATTTTCAATTGAAAGTGCGCCTGCAATAGTAACTATATGTACGTAATGGTAATCTATGGTGACGATATAGACTGCAGAAATAAAAGACGAGGAAGATGAAGGACATAAGCCAAGTTCGGTGACTAGATACATCAACATGAACTCAGTCATTCAGCATACACGACATAAATTAACCTCTCTAAACAAACCCTTCCCCCTTTTTCCTCGCTGCCCGAGACCTCAGCTGCAGCAGCTATTCGTCTCCTCCAACGAGACGTCGACAAGCTAATGAGGGCGGCGATAATTAACGCCGACAGAAAGAAACAACAGCGACGAGCGACCAAAACAAAAAAGGGGGGAAGAGTTGCGCTGACGTAGAGTAATTAGCGCGAGTAATTAAAGCAATTAACTCCAGGTCAATTAGCGGCTGAGCAGAAGAAAGCGAAATGCTTAAATTAATGCTCTTAAGCGATTACTTTTGGGGGAACTTTCCCTTTGATGATATGCGCCCTTTAATCGCATTATTCCACCTCATTTGCATATTTCCGCCGAAAGATTGGAATCTAAGAACTTGCACCCAGTTCCCCCTCTACTTCCTTCCCCCTAGTCACTTCAATCTCAATCTCGTTTGGGGACGCGTGATTGGACTGCGACTTACTTACGCATCTCATAACGGAGCAGACGACTTTTTTAATCTTTGTTATTATTATTATTATTTTACTTTTTCTTCTTTTCCTTTTCTTCTCTGTTTTATTTTCACCCTTTTTCGAGTACAAAAGGAATGGAGAAATGAATTCGAATCTTTCTCTCATTCATTCCATTTATTTTCTTCTCCTTCTCTCGCAGACGATAATTTTCCTTTGTTCTCTCTCTCTCTCTCACACACATATTCTAGGATATATTCAGATAAAATATTATGCAGGAGCGAAGGGGTAGACAAAAGGGGGGCAGTGTACGATAAATGGTGAATTCGAAATGGCGTTTGCATCTATAGGCTTCTAATTGAAATTTCTCTCCTCTTCCGTTTGCACCATTTCAATAGAATATGATTAGAAATGGCCTATTCGAAGGAATAGAATTTAATATTAATTTAATAAATAT
>JAPMOR010035711.1:991316-1019167 GCA_026543865.1 Argiope aurantia
ACATTACGCAGAAAATTTAATGTGGATTTCATATAGTTATTTAACAGGAATTATATATATATATATAAAAAAATCAATGTTACTGGGAAAAAAATCACCTAGTAAACCATTTTAAATGAGTTATTTATTTATTTTTAAATTTGAAATATTAGATTTTTTCAAAACAAAAATATCAATAATTTTTTAGAAATAAATTAAACAGCAATTTGTTTACATAATTTTTTTTCTTCGTTGAAGTAATATGATTTTACCAATTCTTTGTTCTATTTGATGAATAACTTAAAAATGCATAGTAAATCGGCTGATGGGACTGATACACTAGAATAGTGAAAAAATATTAAATTCGGTAAAATAGTCCTTTTTTTTATTGTGTTTATGTGATTTATAAATGAGAGGAGTATAAATGAGTTTGAAAGACTTTAGAACACTATATTAAACGGGATTGAATAAATAAATTTTAGAAATGCAAATACTAGAACAGCATTTTTAAAAATATTTCTGCCAAAAAATCATTAACATTACCATTTTTACCAAATAAAGCAAAAATCTCAAAAAATTATTATAATTGCTTAATTAAATAGAATTTTTATTCTTTAAGCAGATTGACCTATTTAATTTATTTGTCTATCCATGTATAAAATCTGTGGTGAAAAAAAATATTTCAGGATTCATGTTTTGAAAAAAAGAATGATATCGAATAGCTATGAAAGCAATCAAAATACTTTTAAGTAAAAGGTTCCTATTTTTATGGTACGTCAAAAACAACAACAACATAAAAAAAGAATGGAATATTTAATGAAAACTTCACTAGAGTATGAAATATTTTGAATTGAATATTTAATAGTGCTTTTCTTAAAATAAAAGAAAAATTTCGATTCAGTCTCTGAAATTAAAATTAACCAAAATATTAAATGATGTTTTTATTTTCATTTTATAATATATATATTTTTTTGTAACCTAAAAACATTATGTAGTGAAACTTAATCTTTTCACTGTTTCAAACCTTCTTAAATACGAAAAATCAATGGAATTTAAGTCCTGACACCTAAATTTTAGAATTTAATTAATTTTGAATCAAATCCCCCAATGGATTTGCTAATTTCTTTGGTCACAAGTTTAGTTTTCAGAACAGGATTTCTAATTCAATAAATGTCAAAAAAGAAGTTTAAGCAAGCAAAAAAAAAAAAAAAAACTTTAATCTGTTTTAAAACATAGCATCTCCGCAGGAAGTTTACATAAAACAGTTTTAGCGTTTGCATCGTGACATCTCCTTGGGACAATTTACATCATGAAGATTGAGTGTTTTTAAATTTCGCCAAACCAGCTAAAAAGCAATCTGAATTTTAAATTCCTCTGACTGAGAGTTGCCAAATGTTTGTCGCCAAGACGCCAAGACATACATTAACCCACCTGCTCCTAATCTGGAAGTTGTTCAATTGAGTCCCGAATCCTTTTTGTGCGGGTTCAGTGGAGCCATTTTTAGCTTTTCCCGGATTACGAGAGCCGCAATGATTGCCTGTTAATCTGGCCGGGATTAGGGCGCTATTGTCGCCAACTGTCCGATTCTGTGTCCCTCTTTCATTCAAAAGGTATCATTGCATCCAATGAAAAGCATTCCTAAAAGGAAAGTTGATACACACGGATGCTATTGTGAAGTTACCGACTACTGTCCACCTAGCTAAATGGCTTAACTTTGGCAAGACCTGGGGATAAAGCCCTTGAGTGAGTTAAGATAAATACAGGGGGAGGGGAATAGATAAATAAAAAACGATACGATAAACTCGCAAAAAGCCAGTTAAGTTTATATTTTATTTCAGGTTTCAGGAACTACACTGTTAAAAAAAATTGAATTTCGGAGTTCTGAATCTGTTAATATATTCAAATTAATAAGAAGATTAAAAAAAGAAACTCATTTGGAAGAAACAACCTTTCTCAGAAGAAAATTAAGGAAATAATAAAATAACCAATAGAAAAGTCGAAAAACAAGTGCAAATTCCAAAATTTTTGAGAATATTTTTTTTTCAACAATATAAAAAGTCATAAGAATTCTGACAATTATCTTTTTGTTAAAAAAATATATATACCTTTACTTTTAAAGCCTGTGATAACACCACTTGATTCGCCCAAATATCACCTATTATAAATACTTTTTTATGGGAAAGAGATTTAAAAAATAAATTCTGATATTAAACATAATTTTTCTTTTCTTAGGTTATCTGCACCAGTTATTTTGATTCATTGAGAAGTTCTTTTTAATCATATGATTTATTTTCTCTCTATAACCTATGAAACAGAAACGAATATTTTAAGTTTTAATTTTTGTTTTCCAATAATCCGAAAAGGTAAAATTTTTAAATACAAAAAATTAAAATGATGCATCATGGCAACGAATAATATTTCGAAAATACTTTTAAAGATTGATGAAAAAAATAATTTGTTGAAATCATTCGATTCGACCCATAATTTATAATGCTTTTTAAACCTAAATAAATAAATATTCTTTTTTTAATTGTTTCTTTTATATATCATTACTTAAAAAATTTGCTCACATACAAATTTAAAACCTGTATATTTAATCATTAATTCCTAATCGAATTAATACATTTAATTTACACCCAACAACAACAACAAAATGAAAGCTAGAATGAGTGGCAACAATATTGAATCACGCACATTTATGAAAATAATTTTTTTTAAAGATTAGGCTGATTTTGATAACAATCTCTGAAATTTAAATTTATCCAAGAATGTCTTACATAAAACTGAATCATTCTTAAAGAAATAAAACGTTTTTAAAAATCGATTCTAACTAACGATAAAGTAACCACACGAACAAGGTCACGTGTGATTATTTTATCCTTCGTAAAGATCCTTTCAGCAAAATCAAGCCATCCGATTGGTTTTTTACGCCATTCACCACCTGTCAATCAAAAGTCCAAAAGCGAGCTATTGTTTATTTCTTGCAAGAAGCCTTTCATAATCTATTATTTTAACAGCTAATTATATGGACTGACTTTCTTTTTTTTTTATTGGCCTCTTTTTTTTATATAAAACCTTATTTGAATGATTTAATGATGTGAAGAAACGTTTTACATTTTTTTTATCTTGCCGTTTAATGTCCTTCATTGCTTTTTTAATAAAATCACGAGGACAAAATAAAAGAGAACGAAACGTGTCCCACTTACCTTCTCTTTAAGATGTCATAATAAGAAGTTTTATAATTTAATTTTCAACAAGGATTCGTAGAATGTAACACTGATTTCATTTGGAATATTATTTACTATTCTATTAGAGAAATAAGTTATAACTTTTTTCTTACAGGAAGTTCAAGTGTTATAATATATTTTTCTTCTGTGCATAAACTAATAATAATAACAATTAAATTTGGTTTAATTACGTAACTTAACCAATATATTATTACTCGCAAATATGTAGTTCTTATTATGATCGCAATATATTTAAAAGTAAGTGATATATTTGAAAAAAATTTAGACTTAAATATTAGTTCAATGTTCCATGTAATGAAATTCTGTATCTTTATTTTTATCTCTAATAATAATGATGATGATGATAATAATAAAGGAAAATGTGAGTGTTGAAACTCTATAGGTCACACTGCTTGATAAAGAATTACCAAATTTGGCATAGTTATACTTTAGAAGGTGGTAATGTGCACTTCGGAACGATTTTCCTAAATTTTTATTAGTTGAAATTAAAATTAGTTTTAGTATTTTTCCCGATTCATGATAACTTCAGAAATATTAAGGCATAGAACTTATTTTTACACCAATTCAAGAAAATTGTGAATTTAAAGAAATTGACTTTTACTTGGATGATTAGGGTTAAAATTAAGAAATTAAAAGCTAAGGAATAATTACCTTAGGTAACTCTACTTAACTTTCTAACTCTTATATTAAGGTTTAATACCTGTGTCGTTTACGTAATAACTAAGAAAGTGAAATTACAGTAAAATAAAAATATGAAAGTAAATAAACTTAATCATTAGGCTTTTAATAATAATATTATGCCATAGAATTAGATTCTCTTAGAATGATTCATATACACAATGAATACAGTGACCAATAAAATAATTAATTTTAATATCCATTATAGTTCGATGGTCAAAAATAATTTCTTAGGAGAGTTATGAACATCGTTATTTGTAATTTAACTGAACGTAAAATTATTTAATTTCGGAACTCTTATACACGTAGATACAGTGGGTAAAAAAAAGTTTCCGTACGCAACGATGATTGTTAATAAAAGTTTAATTTCTGGCACAAAATATTTTTTTTATGAAAATGAATATTTTAAAATTGGTTTAACACAATCTCATTTATTATTTATGAATATTATAAAGGAAAAACTATAAAGAAAATTAAATACTTAAATTGAAAGAATAAAAAAATCCCACTAATAAGGAAAAAAAAGTTTCCGTTCGGTATTTATAACGTACATGAAAAATCTTTTTCATGCTGACCAACTTGCATTTAATGATCGGTAGACCTTCCAGTGGCCTTTATCATTTCTCTCAAATGTTGTGGCATAACCCCCATCAGTTTTTTTGTTGTTTCTGGAGAAATACTGCTCCAAATGTCGTGAATGACCCTTTTGAGTTCAACCTTGTTCTTTGTGTCATTTTTTTAGTTCACGATAGATTTCTTCAAATAAATGTCCTATAAGGATTAAATCGGGAGACTGGAGAGGGCTATGAAATTGTTTTTTAACATTATAGAGACATTACTCTTGACAAATCTTGGAGATGTGTTTAGGATTGTTGTCCTGTTGAAAAGTAAAGTCCATTCCAAGGGACAGTTTATCTGCATTGGTTAAAACGTTTTGTTTTAGAATGTCAAGATGCATGCACCTATCCATATTTCTATTTATAAAACATAAATATCCGACACCAGCAGCACTTATACAACCCCATACCATATTTCAACCATCACCGTGCTTCATAGTTCCACATAAATTCTTAAGTAACTGTTTTTTTTATTCCCTCCTGATCATAACTCGACCATCTGACCCACGGATACTAAATGTTGATTCATCACTAAAAAGGACCGATTCCCAAAAAGATAGAGGTTTACTTATATGCTTCTTTGTAAACTCGAGACGCTTTTTCTGTAGCAGAGACTTATAACAGGCTTCTTACGGGCCCCACATCCATTATAACCGTTTTTTTAAATAACATTTCTCACAATTTAAGATACGAATTTAATTTTGTAATTAACCATTAAATCAGTTGCAAGTTAAGGTGCACTAATCCGAGGGATTATCTTGCACCTTACATACGATATTTCTTTTATGCAAGCGATTTAACTTCAGAGTTCTTCCGGATCGATCTCTATCCTCAAAGGTTTACACATCCCGGTATCTTTCAATAATATGCTGCACTGTAGACTTCGGTTTGTAAGTCATTTCACTGATTTTTTTCATAAATAATCCATCTTTTCGCAACCGAATCACTAACTCTCGAATGGATTTCTGAATTTCCATTTTAAGACGATCGTCGAAACACTGGAATTAAACAACTTTTGTTATGTCGTATTCTTTTCTCTGACAAACCATCAAACTTCGAATATTTACTGTGGATTAGTTGTAGAGCACGTCAGGAGGAATTTGCATATTGCGTACGGAAACTTTTTTTGCATGATACTTCGCCATTTATCTTAAAAATTGCAAACGGACTTGCTAAGTTTTGTAAAAAAGAGAAATTTATTATGAAACTCCCTTTTAAAGACTCATATTAACAATATATAAGTAGTTTATAAAGATAAAAAGCAAAGATTAGAAATTATTCTTGTTTATTTTTATTTTAGTCTTTCGTACGGTTGGAGTACGGAAGACTAAAGAAGAAGTGGGATTTTTTACCCACTGTATGTATTTACAATTGCATAATGAAACAAAATGTATAAAAAACAAATTGAAATATAATGATCAAATATGAATATTGCATCATTCTCTTGTAATTTGGCCATTTACAGCTTCTACGTGTCATCAATATGATGTGTCATTAACAAGCACAAAAGAAATAAATAATCACGACTCAATTTCAGCTTCTGTAAAAGTTTCTTCTTTCCCATGTAATTTCTTAAGCTGGGAAAACAATAAACTGTTAAAATGATATAATAAGCACCATTTTTAATTCAATTTTCCACTCTAAATATAAGCGTTAATTAAAGCATCTGTATTGAATTAAAAGGTTAGAATGGTTAAAGAGACATGTATTGATAAATCAATATAATTTCATTACTAAACGACTGTAGAATTCTTTCAACTTTCGTCTTGAATATTCTATTACGAATGTTAAAGTCATCATAAAATTCCAAAAAGACTCAGTTAATTAGAAGAAATTAATTCTATAAATTAAAACTTACGCTTAAAACTGTAAGATATATAAAGTACTATCATGTATTTAGCTAATAAAATCGGCTTTCAAAATTTATCTTGATTTATTTTTAAATTAAGGATATGGAGAGTTTCGGAATTTTAAATAAGTTTCCTTGTATTCTGTATAGTTTGCTATAGTGATTATAAATATTCTTTTATCGGAATAAACATTGGAATAAAAATGAAATAAGAGTATATCTTTATCTACAAATGATAAAGAAGAATATGTGTCTTTCTTTGTACGTTAACACTCTACAGGACAGATTATTAAAGCTAGAACTATTAAATTTGGAACAAAGATACATGTTGGAAGAAGTGAATTTGCATCTCCGAACAGTTATTTTTTGAGGTTAAGTGACATTTAAATGATTTTCTCCTTAATTATCATACAAAAGGGATTATCATACAATCTAATAAAACAAATTTGGTTGTCGTCATTTTTAAAACTAATTATTAAAGATGTTTTAAGCATATTTTACATTATCGTGATAAAAAGTTGATGTTAGAAAAAAAGCTGGATTTATTTCAAAATGTAATGTAAAGAGAGAAACGCTCACAATCCCATTTCAAAAATAAAGATCAAAATAAGATACATTCAAAAGAATTCTAGCACGATTTTAAATTTATGCATCAGGTAAAAGTTATAGAACTTTGTAAAACCGAATTTTTGTTTAGCAACGATGTCAATAAATCTTTAATAGATTAAAGAAAAGTAATTAAATAAAGGAATAGAAAACTGGTCCACATGCATCTAATTTCATAAAGTAAACAAAGAAAATAAACGAGTAATTTTATTTCTTTTAATTGTGGCAATATTTTCATTATTGCAATGAGAGTCAACCCATTTTTTTATAGTAGTTATTGATACAAATATTCTATCACGGATTTTTCTGCATAATTGATGATTTAAATATGAGGATTCGGTTCATTTTTTCATACTGAATGAATTTCAGTTTAAAATACGCTTTTAATAATATTTCTGAATATTTTTAAAAAATTTTGTGGGAATAGTTTAGACTTAATTGCGAAATAAAGCAATCATTAAAAAATTTTAAAGTTTCTTCATCTTTAAACACCTTTAACCTTTCCTATAATATAGTTTAATATATAAATGTATATTATCGCTCTTCTATCTTGAAGTTTTGCTTCCTTATTGTGGTATACTTAATTTATTAAATCGGGCAAATTTTTATTGAAAAAATTTCTAACATATTTTACTTGGACTATGAATAATGTTCAGATAAAACTTCTGCACTGTTTGAATTAGCTTCTGTCTTTACGTTTTTATGAACTTGCTGTAATATTTCATATTAAAGCAAGTTAAAGAATTGATTGTTATTGATTAATGGTTGTTAAAATTCATTAACATTATTGATTGTTCAATAATTGAAGTAATTATTAATGTATTATCAGTTCAAATTATGAGTGAAACAATATTAATTTAAAGGTGAATATAATTGTTGTTATATCTGTTGAATGTAATAAGGCCTATAACTGTGTAATGCTTCAAAGATAGTACAAGTTTTCATATCTATTAAGATTTGAAGTTAAAATACTTCGTTGAAGGAGACATCTCGCTAGTAAACAAAAAATTATTTATTTGCAAATTTTTTGATACGAATAATCCTGGCCAATAAGCTTTTTGGCTAAGATTATTAATAAAATCACCCTTTTATACTAGCATAAATTTTTCTCATTTCCTCACAAAAGGAATTCGATAATAGGAAAATCCTTAAAAATATTTTGCTTAATCTTTAAAAATCATATTTCCAAAAATAATATCTAAAATATAATGTTATACTTAAAAATCAAAGGCATTCTACATGAGATGTACCGTGGACTCTCAAACAATGAGGAACATATGTTCTATCTACAGGAGATTGCAAAATGTAGGACTTGCATTATTGGACGAATTAATAAAATTTCAAATATTTTTCTGATTTGTAAATATAATGTAACATTGTTTATATATATATATATATAACCCTACTCGTCTTGGGAAATCAGTTGACTGTCAGGATTAACAGTTATTAAAAATTTCGAATGTTTCCTAAACAAAATATTTTTAAACTTCAGATTTTGATAGACATATAGCTTACAGCATTTCAAAAGCTTTATACCATTCTGTTTAACAGCATTCTCAACAAATTTGCAATTTCCCAATTTCCTGTCAACATCCTGAAACAACCAATTATATCACAGGAAATAAGAGCAGTGTTTAAAATTAAGCACATTTTTAAAAACTTTAAATTAAACTTTGATTTTAATTACAACAAAATGTCAAAAATACTTAATAAAATCATGCCTTTTTCTGCCTCAATATGGAAAAATAAACGAAATAATCATACCTTAATCACTAAAATTGAAAATAATGCCAGTATGAAGTATTAGTAGCAACAATGCAAACGGTTGAAATTTAACTTCAACGAGAAAATATATTATTGTAGATTATGTTTAAAATATTTTATAAAAATTAATCGGAAAAAAATATGGGTCAGAAATTTGATATATCACTTGATACTTTATAAATATCACTTTTGAAACTTGATAAATATCCCTTTTCTACTGTGACATTTTCGAAAATTATCACTGAAAAGCGCCACCATTTAGATTTCTTTTTTAGTTACTTAAAATTAAAAAAACAAACGCTCTGAGGCGCTCATTCCAATCCTCAATAGTATATATGTAGTAAGTTTGATCGATTTAAGTCAAATAATTTGTCCTGTGGAGAGCCAATGCACACAGACAGACTCGGATACATTTTTATTAAATTTATCTTACGCATAAAAAGCTAACTATAATTGTTGTTTAATTTTGACATTAAATATTAAATATTTTATGCATCTCTTCTCTATCTCTACTAGTAATAAAAATGAATGTGTGTTTATTGTCACACTAAAGGCCAGACATTTTATCTATGTCTAAAATACTTGATACGAATAGTAACTTTTGGTTGGTCGTAATATGCACTTCGGAACTGCATTTTGTAATTTTAATTAGAATTTTCTTTACTGAAAACTAACATGTTTTATTATTTTTCCCCGATGACTGAAGAAAATAACTCAACCCAAAAGTTATTTTTACATAATCTTAATAAATAATTTTTTAATAATATCAAATGTTTTGACATACATTTTTTTCTATTTTTAATTAACTTTTATAAATATTTTAAGTATATTTTACAGCAGCATGTTTCATCTCTGCCACTAATATTTTATATTGGATTTTTTACATTATTGTGATCAAATTACGAAATTTTGGCTTATTTTTTCATATTGAGAATGTTTCAATAAAAGACATGCCTTTAATGAATTTAAAATTTTTGTTACACTTAAAGTTCTAAATCAAACTATAACGACAATTTTTCAAAGTGCGCCCATTTATAAGCATGTTTTTTTTGTTTCATGTTTTTTTGAGGTGCATGTTTAAAAGTATAGATAAAAATTTAGGAAAATGCAAAGTGCAATGAATAGATCGATGTAAGACCTCTACAAAAGTACAAATTATATGTCTATCAAAATTTGAGGTTAAAAATATTTTTGCTGAGGAAGTCATGAAGACTAAGTCGAGCGAAATATTTAATTGAAATTTTTAGCAGCCATT
Organism: Argiope aurantia; assembly: GCA_026543865.1. Lineage (NCBI taxonomy): Eukaryota > Metazoa > Arthropoda > Arachnida > Araneae > Araneidae > Argiope > Argiope aurantia. Next base: position 1,001,313 of record JAPMOR010035711.1, read on the forward strand.
AATTTCAATGAAGCAACCAATCTCCAAAGGTGGATGGTATATAATAAATTAAATCTACTATTGCATGTTATTCGTACTTGTATTTTTTCTTACTTTTATAAGAAACCATTATGCGATTTTTTTTAAATAAATGGTTCCTTTTTTATTATGTTAAAAGGCAACGATAGCCTAATTCACTATGCATATTAAATCTATTCAATTATAATATCTGGTACAACTACGGGTCAAGACGGAAGGAAGTTATATGAATTGGTTACTTCATGAATTGTCCTCATAATTTGGCTATGCAAATTGTAGAAACGCATCTTCGGTTTATATACTTGAAACAGGGTGCCATAAATGGGATCGAAGACGTTGCATAAAACTAAAATCTCTCAACGATTTTGAACATTTTGAAACTTGAAAGATGTCAAAAGCAGATTATAAGAATTGTTGGTTTTATGAAATCTCAAAATGATGTATCTCAATTCTCTTCAAAAGTTTTATACTATATTCATTTAAAATGAGGATTATTACATTATCCATCCATATTCAACTTATATCCAACATCCATATTCAAATGAACAAAAACTTGAAAAAAAGATTTTTAAAAAATCAAAAATGAGGAAATTCGGGCCAAATGTAGGAAAGATATGTTCTTTTGATGCCACATGTACAAAATGCCACATAAAATAAAAAAGTATAAGCAATTCAAATGGTATTTCGACATCAATTAATTAGAACTTCATAAATCATTAGAGGCAAGTGGAAGAGTAAAATTTAAATTAAAATGTAAAACTAGTGACAAATATTAAAAGTTTGAACATTATTGATACAAAATCAGAAGAGAATTTTTCTCAAAATAAAAATATATTCTATTCTTTCAATTCACAACATGTTTTAAAATAGTCGGAATAACTTCTTAACAGAAGAAAAAATTCACCAACCGCTCAAGAATTCACACAAGTGAGCTATTTAAAGCGCGGTGAGTGACAAATTCCATCTCTCCTCACCGGAGCGAATTTGAAAAAGGCCGAGTTATCCGCTAATTTAGTGGACGGCGGCATACCGCGATGTCCGGTCTGAAGGCCGGATACCAAATATTCCATTAATCCGGCTGACTTACTAATGGCCAAGTAATTTAATTAACGCCAGGGGTTTGGGAAATTCTTGGCATGCCTCAGCCACTAAGCCTAATATCGGGCAATGAATGAAAGAAACCTCCCCCGATCCTACCAACCCTCGCTTGAATATTACATCAATGAGAAGGGGATGCTCGGGCAGGGATGGCGGATTTGGCGAGTTATGAGGGTGCCAAGAGTGGTAGATATGACAGGCATTTCACAGGTTCGGAACATCCATGTTTATTAAGTATGAAACTGCTCTTTTATAAAATATCCAATGCAAATTTATGATTAAGTTCCTGGAAATATTTAAAATTAAATAGTTATCTAAAATGTTTTTGAGAAATTGCAATTTTTTTATTTTCTTCTATCGTTTTTCAATTTTTGAGTAGCCCGAAATTTCAAATTTAAGGAGGTTTTATTCGATTAGTGTCGTTGAGCCCTCTAAAAAGAAACTCAAACAATTGATCTTCTGGTTGAGAAACCAGCACACTATCGATTGATTTCTCGAGAATTTGCATTTTCAACCGATGTTTTTGTATAGTATTAAAAAGTATCAAAAATCGTCATATTATGCAATGTGACGCTGATCAGAAAGATAAGAAGGAATAATTTGCGTTTTTCATTAAATGCGGAGAGTGTTCTCACAAAATTATTTAATGATTAATTTTATTAGCATCGATCCCTTTCGGATAATTAACAATATAAGTAATAATTAAAGCATAACCATGATGACGACTGATGTAGATTAAATGAAAAAAAATTCGCTTTGATTTTAGGATGGCTCTTAAACTCATCTTTAACTCTTTATTTTCATCATTAACTCATCATTTTAAAAATCAAAAATAGCTTTTGCAACTGATTTTTTAAGACTAAGAAGTGGAGATATTTGCCGCAAAAAGACTTAATGTTGAATAAAAGACATAGATGGAAATTTTATGAAAGTTCTCATGGGAGAAGGGAGGTTTATGTTGAAGATAAACATTACATTATATAGACTAACTATATTAGGAACACTTTAATCATTAGAATGACATCCCTACAAGAAAACTACATACTTAGTTTTAGATTTTCGCAGACTTTAATTTTCTTTTGTTTTTCCTTGTAATTCCTTATTTTTATTTATTTTTTCTTTTCTTTATTATTCTTTATTATTTGATGAACAATTATTTACTAGTAATACGTGTGAAATCGATTACATTAGATTGAGATACAGTTACAATCTTACATTAAACTGAGATACAATTGTTTCAAATCAGCAATTATGACTTTGTTTGTTTAAACGTAAAACTAAACAACTAATTTCCTAAATTTCTAAAAAAGAAATGTGTGAAAAAAGTAATTAATTTTTTCAATAATTACTGATTTTTAATATCACCTTGAAAAATTTAACATTTTTAATGCATTAATCACCATTTTGAACCCATTCGTAAGCGTCAAATCTCGGTCCAGCGCAGAAAGCTCGCCAAAGATGGGGTCACCAATAACCCAAAATTTGCGGCAAACCTTGGGCTGGAGCGCTCGAATTCCATCCTTGTATGTTGGGGAGGCGAGCTTCATTTTTGGCGGCGTGGAATGCAGGGCTTATGAAGGGCGCAATTTATGGACCCCCTTCTCCCTGGGTCATATTTTCTCTCGTTGGAAGGTTAAAAGTGCCCCCTCCCCACCTCCACACGTGATAGATTTATAATTTTTTTCCCCTCTCTTTCTCCTTAAAGTAGGGGGAAGCAGTTTTGCTTCCATACATTATACCTGGGAAAGGATCTCGTACATATATTGGTACTTGTTAATTACGCACGTACAGGAGTAGGAGTTAAAATTAAAATAAATCTAGCTCCTTTAAAAGATTTTCTGTTCTAAAATTTGGGACAAGCAAGTTTGTAATCAGCTAAGAGCATTGTTCTTTGATGAGGTAATTCATGTTGATAATGACAATCATGTCATTAAAAAAGATTTTAAAATATATTATGAAATATAGCAAATAAAATTCCTATCTCAAATATGAATTTCATGACAACTAATTATAGATATACAGGTTAAACTTGGAATCTCTTTCTAATTATAAAAATTTATTGCTCAAAAACCATACTTGGTAAATGTTTTTTATAAATTGTAAGACAATGATAGATGACGCGATTATGGAATAATAAATTTGATAAATGATATAAAGGAAAAATATACAATAATAAAATTTACAATGAAACCAATTTCCTTTGTAAACTTCACCTAAAAATTTCAAGATGATACTTCAGTTCTTTTTTTATATTAGTTTTCAGTATTTCAATTTCACAATTGAATGGCCCACACATCGAAATAATATTATTCACAGTAACATGAACTGAAACAAGAGATTAAACTGAACAATGAAATGAAGGATGTAGAAATCAGGGCTCTACTAAACTTATTGCCCTTTCCATCTCATAGACGCCATTTAATTAAAAACTAAATTTTTATTCAGTGCTTAAGTTTTGAACTGATTGTGCCATCCTCTAAAGAAGGAAAAAATTTAAGCATAGATATAGGTCATGATGAAAATGTTATGTTACGAATTTTAATAATTATTTCAAGCTAATGGTTTCTATTCATTGGATGAAAATAAGGTATTCATAAAAATATCTTATTTTCATCCAATAGTTCAATGGAAATGTATCTAAATTTTGTTGCCCTCTTATTTATATAATTTCATATCTGATAAGACTTCAATGATTGAATTTCAAAGCTTTTTTTTTTGCTTTAAACAAGTGAATTTGTTAGCCTTAGTATGTTAGCCTTAACCTCAAAATGTTAGCCTTTCTATAACTAAAGATTCTTAATTTAAAAAAAGGTGCGAGAATAAGAGTATTATTTAATCCATTTCTTTTCCAGCTCGTTCAATTCCATACAAGTCAACTTAACGTACCGTCATCATAATTATGTTCTCTTATTTAGAATTTCCTTTTATCTACTGTTTGCATGCTCTAACCTTGCATGCTAATATCCTTGAACTTCAGAGCAACAATATGATCTATTATTGGAAAGAAGGCAAAAAATAGTTTTGAATTAGGGAAAAATTTGAAAGTCTATTAAGTGAAGACTTTTTTTTTTAATTTTGAAAAGGTGTAAAATTTATTTTTGTGACAAAATATTTTCGGAAGTTATCACAGAAAAACAATAAAATTCAATTTAATTTTTAATAAAATAAAATTCTAATTAAAATTTCAAAAAAAATCGCTCCGATTTGCGAATTTGCACCCTTCATAGTATATATGTGTCAAATTTATTTTTATTATTAGTATATGTATTAACATGTGACTTATAGGATAAGAAATAAATGAATAGAATTTTTTAAAAATTAGAAAAGAATTTTCAATAGAAGCAAATTAATATATCTTCTTCAATAGAAAAAAATCAAAAGGTTTTTTCCCAACTGATTATATCAACACGAATCGAAACAGCTGTGTTTTGTAATGTAGCAAAATAGTTCCATAAACCTCAGTTTCCAAGTTTTATTTTCGGCAGTTCTTTGTTCTGTACACGTAAAAAATTTTCAAAACCTAATTAATTCTGTCATGTAAATAAAAATACCTATCACCATAAAAATAATATTAAATGAAATCTTAAGTTCAGTTTAAAACGCACACATTTTTTCTTCCCTTTTTATGCTCTAATTATTTTAAATTATTAAATAATAATTGAATTACCTTTTATCTTTCTTTCTATATGATGATCTGAAAGACTACATTGCATCCTTTAAACAAAAATAAATTTTTATTTTGATATTTTAGCGTTCATTTCTTTTGTGATAAATCTTAGTAAGCTTTCGTTTTTTTCCTTTTTACAGTAATTGGTGCAGACTTCACGAAGAATGGCCTCGGTGAAGATGTGAACTCCATGAATAAAAAGAAAAAGAAGAAACGGAGACACAGGTAACGATGAGAGATGAACTCTTATTTTTGTTATAATTTTATATAAGAAGCCTTCTTTTTCGGAACGAAATTAACAGTAGTATTTAGAAATTAGTGCAATAATTATCTGTTTCAGTTGCGATAAATTGAACCAATCGGCAATTGTGAAAGATGAACGGTAATTGTTATTAGTCACTCGCTTTAATCCTATTTACCTGTAATTATTCTAACCCATTAATCACATTGACCATCATACATATTCATACATACATTAGCATCATATATCAGTTTTTATTGCGTAATAATTTATTGTTTTTCTAGCCCATCTACAATTACTTTCATGTGTCTCTTGATTAAATGTTACAACCAGAAATTATATTTCAGCTTTATGCTAAGAGGACAGTCAGATTTTTATTTTTTGTTTATAAAATTAAAGGATAATTCGATTTCTAAAACTATAGTTTTAAAAAATGAACTTAAATATTTCCATACGTATCATTACCAGTCGTAGCCACCAAATATCTTATCCACTCATAGGTGAATTAGATATTTGGTATGAATCTATTTATACGTCTAAAAATTGTGTAACTGTTTTCATGCATTAAGTTATTATTAATCTAAACATATCCAATAGATATGTTATTTCTGAATGAGTTATGCTGAAAGAGGAGTTTCATATATAATCTAAAAAAGTATTGTTTGCTGTGATTTTTGCTTTCCTATTTCGGAATTTGTACAATTTTATCACAGATATTAATAGTAATAATTAATAGCACTTGTTCGTTTTCTCATCTTTCTCGAATAGAAGAGGTAGAATTTTACAGACAGAATAGAATTTTACAGACTTAATAAGAAGTAAAATAATTTGTTAATTTTTATAAAAATGGCAGCATGAAAAAATACAGTTTAAATGTGCAAATTCTTAACTTTTATTTAGTGCTCTTCTATAAAAAAAAATAGTTAACAATTCAATTTCCCATTTTTTTTACTTATTGTAATTCTATTGTATATCGTAATTTTCTTTTCTTATTAAAGTTGTTTACAAACGTTTTGAGATGATACAAGAGATAACACACTTTTCCTACCATATTTATATGTCGAATGAAAAGATCCTTAATATCTGGATTTAAAAAAAAACTAATTTAAAATTCCGTATTTAGAAATTACTTTTCTCTGAGTTTGTTGTAATTAAATGTTTAAAAAAGGACTAATTGTAAAACTTTTGGTGAAAAAAATAAGTGTTGATTAACTGAATGCACCAAATCCACTTTTCAAATGATGACATTAAGTAATATAATGACTGAAAGTAACTTTTTATTCAGGTAACTTGTTTTGCATTCCTATTTAAAAAGGCAAATGTAAATTCATTTATTATTTTTTGTTTGTTGTAATGAAAAAATTCAAATCATGCTACTAATTTGGAACAGACAAAGGAAAACTCATCTCGCTTTCTGCTTGAGAAACTGCATTCAAATATTACATTTAAATAAACGAAATACACAAAAGACAGTTGCTTATGAACATAAATATTAATCTTCCCTTTGAATTCATTAGTTCTAGATTAATACCTTATTTTAAAAAAGAATTCCTGTATGGAAAAAAATTTTAAGCACAACAAAACTCAATTTAGTTAATTTCTTGAGGCATAAATAATATCCATTGTTTCAGTTTGAATGAATAAACGTATTGTTTCCGCATTTCCTTGAGTAGAAATAAAGAAGTTTCAGACTTATTGTGAAGAAAAGTCCTTTTTATTAATTCGTATGGATAAATATTTTATTTTGAAAGGGAAAATCGTATTTAATTTCATGTAAAAAATAGAACGTTTACTTATTTTAGAGATAATATTTTATAATTCTTATATTTTAGGCGATTCGGAATAGATTTTGTCTTATATTCAACATAGTTTAAATGTTAATCTATTATCAGTATTAACATTAGCATTGCATGTGATTGTTGCGATAAATTATATTAATTCATTAACACTTCATTCAAAGACGTATTTTGTAAACTTCATTTACAATTTGTAAGGATCTCCTGAATTGTTTAAATCTCTACAAATAAAAAAAGTGTTTGCTTATGTTGGCATTCTACATGAGAGATCGTTTAACAAAATTTAACATAAATAAACTTTAGAAAATGAAAAATGAGCAATTTGAAACGATTGTTTGTATGTTTTTGAAATTTTCACTAATTAAAAATTATTCAAGATTTTGGCTTTTTCCCTCGATAGCATCCGAAAATATTATTCCAAGAAAATACACCATTTGAAACTTTAGAACATTTTCTTTTTGAGGATTTCATTTAAATGACATGCAATTTTTATTTCTAAATTTAAAAAAAAAATCATACTATTTTTACATAAATTTCTACAATGCATTTCAGTTTTGCAATGAAATTCTAATTGTTTTTACGATGCATCAAATAAATAATAGTGTGATTTTCTTTCATTGTTGAAAATTGTGGCAGAAAGATTTTGTTTCTTAACAGCGTAGTTTACTCGAGGAGGAAGAAATTGATGTCCTAACATTGCGAAAAATATCATGTGATTAGAAGGCATTAGTTCTTTTTTTAGTCACGATTTTAATGACACAATTGGAATCCATTTCATTAGAAACATACATGTACGCAATAAATAGAATATGTATAATCTATTAAAATATCAGGACTTTAATATTTATCACAAAATACCTTATTGAGGGGATAATGAACATCAAATTATGCATAACAGATTAAATTAAAATTAAATGAATCTAATATCAGTTAGCTAGCCAGCGAATATCAGCAACCTCTAAAGATGGCTAACTTCATAATTAAAGGCCTGTTCATCAGACTTCTATTATACTTGATTTCCATGCATATTGTTTAGAGTGCAAAGAATTGATTTTCCACTTTGGAACTTTTCTCTCTCATTGATTGGTTCAGAAATGGAGAAAAATCTACAATTTTGATTAACAGCTTTTAATCCAAATTTGTCTGCTTTGTTGCGTTTTTGTGTTATCGCTTTTACTTATACATGTATAAAGAAACTAACAGGTCATCATCTATTCGATAGAATTTGCCCAAAATTTGGCACGAATATAGAATTCTGAGGAAGTAACAATATGCCAATATTCAACCATATAATTCTTCGTATTTCTACTTTATTGGATCTAAATAAACAAAGAAAATATACAGAAAGATTTTCGCTTTGTGGTAGCTCAAAATTTGATAAAAATTTACAATTTTCCTGCAATAAAATATTTTATCTTTCCAGCTTTTTTAATTTATCGTATTCATAGACAGATAGGAAAGCAGATCAACAGACATTTTCCAAAGAACTTTCTTTTTATGAGGTATAAAATTCACCAATACGTCAGAAACGAATATTTTCATAATTATAATGATTTTTCATTTTATATTTCTATGAAAGAAAAAAAATCTAAATACAGATACATATTTCAAAGAAAAAATGGTTATATTATAAAGACTTATTAGTTTTTGAAAGCTGTATAAAATCCTTATATTGATCAATATAAAAATTCCTAATCAGATTTTAATTATATCACCAAGGAAAAAACATGAAGGTATTATAAAAAATAAAACATTGTAATAGCATACTAATATTTTTCCTTTTATGCTCAGGATCTACACCATGTTTGCAATGATATTTGAATTAATATCTATCTTTTTTTCCCTTCTTTTCTTGTATAATTACATAGTGAAGGACCATCTGTATTCGCCAATTTTTTTATATATTTACTTTAATATTAAAATTCGGATTCAATTTCTAATTTATATCATAACTTCGAAGAACCAAATAAACAAAAATCAATCAATAAGTGTATTATACATCTTCCAACTCTTTTACAAGGAAAAAAAAATTACCACAAATTAATAAAAAATACTACTTTATAAAGTTCATGCAATGCTCATTAATCATTTATTTTCCAGCTTTCAGCTCATCGAATATGTTTTCAAAATGAAAATATAAAACACAGAGAGAAAAAAAAATGAAATTAAATTAAATTGACCGTCTCATTCTTTGTAACTACCATTTTCCTCCTATATAGAAGTTTCTCTGCAAAACTTCCATCCAAATTTTTTTCTTCTCTCCCCTTTAAAAGAGCTTTCTCCGTCAGACGCAATGGAAAACACACGAAGATAAATTTACATTTTGCCCACTTTAATTACAAACGCATTTCGCCCGTTCTTTTCAACGGCAGAATTTCACAAAGAAAGATTAATGACAGGAAGACTTGTAAGGTTTTTCTCCCTCCCTGCTAAGTAAAGATTTTCAACGAAAAAAAAAATCATCCCTCTCATCCGAATAATAGCTATTATTACATGATGATAACACTTTATTTTTTTCATATTTATTATTAATCTTTTCAAGAGTACCAACAAAAGTGGGTTTATTTCAGTTGATAATAGTCACGGAAAGTTTCCTTGGAGTTGAGAGGTATGTGTTAATTTCGCTAAAAGTATCCACAGAGGGTAAATAACGTTTGCAAAAGGCGAGAGAGTAATTTTAGATATTACTCAGAACCGGTTTTTATTTTTGCGTACACTTACTTTTGTGGTCGCGTGTTTAGGAGAGTAATACTTAGAGAAAAGTTTAATTTCTGTCTTTTATTTGGGTTTTAGTAAATTACTTAACTGCTTCAATTAATTTTCGCTGGCTTTGGAGAAAAGTTAATCATGGTTGCCTTACGCTTTATTTGATGTTTGGTTGAATCAGTTAGCAGCTTTAGGAAAAGATTCGCGTAGTAAATTCTTTTCAATTAATAGTAAGAGAGTAATTTGAAGTATTGTGTAAGTGGATTAAGGCATTAATTTAGTTATTTCGAACAAGTTTTATTGTTTACATAATGTCATTAATTTTTTACAAAGGGCAGGTTTATTCCGTTTATTTATAGAAAAATCTTTATTTCTCCATTTTTTTTAATAAAATAAAATAATAAAAATATTCTTTATAATTTTAAGTTTGCAAATAATTGGACAAATGATAATGGTTTATAAAAGACGTGAAGAATAAAGGCAAAGTAAAATTCCTATATGATTGAAGCAATATTTTTAAGACTTCGCAACAAAAGATTTTACTTATGTTATATTGGGTTCAAGGATATTCCGGTAAAAGCGAAATTCCAAATTTCTCAAATCCTAAGATCTAATTTTTTTTATTTGTTAAGTACTTCTTTCACAATTTTTTAAGAATAAATATAACACCCAGATATTAATTATATCAGAGAAATACATAATGATTATGGCCGTATGCAGAATATTCTTGAACCTTAATGCTGTGAAAAATTATTTATTTTCATTAAAAACATGACAAGTTTGTAAACTAGAGAGCATCTAAGACCGCTTTGCAAAGAATTTAAGTGTAATTATTTGTGCATGATGGAGAGTATCTTTCTGAAAGTCGTCACATTTCATGAATCAGCCCCTTTCCACAAGAAGTTCCTCAGTTTCAATACCCATTAAAGTTTAATTTTCGTATTTTAATATAATTCTGAAATGAAAAATATTTTGTTCAATCGGCATTAGAGTGTCTTCCCGATAATTAGACTACCAGAAAAAAAGAGACATGAGCAAAGTAAAACCCAAAATTTAACTTGCCCCCCCCCCCTCGCTCTTCTTTCAAAGCAACATAAACTCGGCAAATATTTAAAAACTGCTACTAAAATTTGCTGAAATGAAGCAATAAAATAATAAAAAAAAATATTTTGCATGAATTTTTAAAATATTATTTTTTATTTGGATAATGAATACTCTACAGTACAGGTTTTACCCCCCTCCCCCTTCCTCGGCATATTTTGTAAACTTTCTGTAAAGTCACGAATAACTTGTAAGGCACTGCCGAACGATAGTTACAAAATATAGATTATTGGAGTGAATACAGAATTTTTACAGGATCTGTCGAGGGAATATGTATATGTTATTGTGTTAAATGCTTGCATAAGTACAAGCAGTCATTTGTTTGATACATTTATTTCAAAATTTGTTAAGTATATAGGATTTAGATGCTAAATCTGTGTGCCAAATTTTATATATCTAGTTCTCTGCGTTTTTTAGCTATCGAGTTCATTTGTACTAGAACAGCTAGACGGACAGACTTCCTCCGAATAGATTTCATTAAAAATTTTATAGAAATCGACAAAATGAATCGTAATTCCGTATACCAAATTTCATTAACTTAAATCAAAGCCTTTTTGAGCTATCATGCTCATATATAGACAAACTGACTGGCCGATAGACAGAGAAATAATACCCAAGATGCTTTTTTCGAATTCAGGAAGGCCTGAGACGTGGATATTCGTTGAAATACGAATTCGAATTTTTGAAGATTACAATACTTCCTCTATACTTCGCATAGGAGAAAGTAAAAAGTCATTCTTGAAAAAAGATGAAGAGTCGAAAATGCTAAGGGAGACGCTTTAAGAGGAACTCTCTCTACAAGGGAATCTTTAACAATGAATTACGGATTACAATACAAAGAGTGTTACATAAAATTGATATAATAAAAAATTTATAAATAGGACGGATTTACAATAAAAAAAACAACCCAGTTACATCGCGAACAGCATTGCAACTAATGATAAGCATCCCAGATACAATAGTAGCAAGTAGGATTACCATACCAACAACAAACCTTTGGACAATTTAAAACGTACGTTCAAAGAACTTGACATTTGAAGTTATACAAATCTTACATGTGTATTATTTGTGCCTAAATTCCCATGTTTTATCTAAAAGTGATTTATTTTTTATGAATCTCCTGAACCCGTTCACTAAAGATAAAATTAAACAGGCTACAACAGTAAACGAAAAAAAAAAATGATGAAGAGTCAATTATAAAAAGAATATCAAAGTATATAAAACTGTATATAAAGTATATAAAAGTGTATAAAATTACTGACTGATATCTGTAGATCTATTGACGCTTGCTGTACATAATAATAAATTATTTAAAAAAACCATGAATAATCTATTGACAACCACAATTGCTAAATGGTATATTGATTAAAAACCAGTGTTGAAGAGTAGTATTTGGGAGTGGGATTTAGAGAAATTTATATATCTAATCTACTATTGTTATTGTGATAAAATACTCTCAGGTATAATACCTTCAGTGATTACACCTGATGAATTTAATACGGAATATCAATATAATTTACTATATTTTATCCATACAGAATAAACAAGGAAATACATTTCCGTGTACCTATAGCATGTATTCATACTATCAAATAAATTTTATGGGGATTAAGAAAAAAGCATAACATCTTTTTTCTTTTACTGTGACATTAATCATATGCAAAATTATATTTGTTCAGAGTGATTACTTTTATTTCTTATATTTCCATCTTTAAACAATATCCCACCAATGAAGTGGCTTTTCTTTTGAGACAACCCATATTTTCTAAATTCCGAATTATTAATCTGAGTTCTGCTATAACCTTGAACCAGCCACTTATCTAAGTTCATTCGTTTGAGGGCCCCTGTACATCAAGACACAATAAATCCTCGCAGGTGAACAGATTAGGTAAATATTCACCACAATCCTCCCCACACATATACTGTAGGAGACAAACAGTCTAAGAGAAGAAAGGGTGGGTGGGCCGAACCAGTGTTTGCTCTCTCATCCCCTCTAAAACTGCCACTTCGCCCCATTTTAATTATCTCCCCTTCGGTCAACAGAGAGCGAGTGAATATGTGAAATTTGTGACACATTGACGGCAATTATAAGACATATCGATTGGCAGGGAGCAGGGTTACCGGAAATTAATTTGTTACGCAGGCACAAAACTAAATTGCGCCCTCTATCAATGGGTGCATTCACCACTGGAGAAAAGCGCATTAAAAATTGAAATTGGGTTTTAATTTTAATGCTTCAGGAAAGATATAAAATAGATGAGAGAAGATTATAAATGGCTGACTTTCAGGGCGACTGAGGGCATTGAAAAAAGAAAATTATATAGTGTCTATTGAATTTTTTTAAATTAATAATTGCTATTTAAAGGCCAAACTATAATAGCAGGTTAAATTTGAAATTTAATTTCATTCAAGACATTATTTGTTATTTGTTGGTAACTAAATAGTCTTCATGGAAAAATCAGTAAATGCTAAGTGTTAAATAATATATCGAATATTTCTATAAAATGTGCATAGATTGTAAAAATGATTATAATAATAACTATTTATTTGCCATTAAATAGTGAATATGATAAATAAGAAGAAAAATTAAAGACGAAATTTAAAGAAGATTCGAATATCTAGTCTGAAATGAGATAGCATATAATGTTTAAACTTAACTACTTTAGACTTTATATAATTTTTAAAAACGTGCTCTTAATTATAGAAACGATAAAATACACACACAAAAAATGTATATAATATCATCGCATTATACGTGTATATGAATACAGTAATAAAACAATAAAAAGTATAATTGTCAATTATGCTTAAACAAAATTTTATGCGAAATAATAGAAAGAAATTGTATAGAAATAGAATTAGTATAACATATAAAATATTTTTTTTTGTTTTGAAATAGTGTAAATATAATTTTTAAGAGATATTAGGTTTCGAAGTTACTGAAGAAAAACGTCAAAATTGTAATGCTTATTTTCTCTTAAACGAAGTACACAAATAGAAATTATTATAATTGCCAAAATATTTATATTCGATATTTCCGACCTCTCTGAGTCTGAAAAACACATTTTTAGAATTATGTCTATTTGTTTGCGAACATCTTAATTCAGAAATGCTTGAGGTAGACGGATGAAATTTAGTATGTGGACTTTGTATATTTCTATCAAGTTTTGGTCGACTTCCTTTAAATACTTGTTTGTAATATGCATCAAAATATAATTAAAAGGGATTAAATTATATTTTGGAACTCAGGAAGTTTATAAATTTAAGAATTTGAAACAGATTAGGAAAAAACTTTTAATATTCAGTTATAACTTACAGATTTCTTTAGATCCATGGATAAGTCGAGTGTGGTAAAACAAACCAAAAAATTTTGTTTCTAAATTGCGAAAAGTTTATTTAACTAATTAATATATAGTTTATATAGTTTATCTTTTATATGCAGTTTTATGGAGAAAACTTCTATCTTATCCAAGTATTCTAAAGTTCAATATGGACTAAAAAAATCTTTTTAGAAGCTTATCGATATATCTGTAAGCAGTTTTCGTACGCTACTTGCGTTCTTAGCTATAGCATCATAAAAATCTATGTAATACCTTTCTATAAATCAAATCTTATAGACTTGAATAGGATATATATTATTTTTCCTATTAAGTCTATTTAAGAGATGACTCAATAGAGACTCAAAAATTTTTGCAGTGAGACTAATGAATCAGCATTTCAAATAGTTTTGGGAAATTGCAAATTTATGTTGTGACCGATATTGCAAATAATCATCCTTCTTATATCAAGTAATTCATCTTAGAATAAACCCTTAAAGCTAGCATATATATTAATTTTAAAAAATGATTCTCTCTGTTTCGAAGCTAGCAAAACAAATAACAGAGAAGGAACATTTTATTAATAATTCTAGATATGAGTTCTGCATATTAAATACTAAGCGACTTCATGCGTAAAATTATTATTTGCTTTATACCTAAAATAAATGTTTTACTAAGAATGGACAAACTTTAATAAAAGACTATTTAATGGCCATTTGATTTTTTTTTCTTTACATCTTCAAACGCAAGCTACTTTAAAATATTTTAATTGCTTCATTGAATATACTAACTGCTTTACAATCTATTTTACCTAGCTTAAATAATATTTTTTTAGAAAAATAGTAAGCGTTAAACAAAGGGCATGGAACTATCTGTCTTTAAATTTTGATTTATGGAGCAGATTTTCAGCTCTATTTCCATTATTCTTATAAAATTCATATATTTTTTATCATAATTTTAGCAACTTAGAACGATGCTTAATAAACTATAATGGAAGAATAATACATCTACACGCTAAACGCACTTAAACTGATCGTTGCGTGAGTGTTTTGACGGAGTTTCTGTCCTCGTGTATCAATATTTATTTAAAGGAGGAGGGCTAAATCGTTGGGAAGACTCACTACGTTTGTTTTCAACTGATCCCTGACACTGAGGGTCAGAATCAGGCTACGAGGATCAATATTTGGGGCAGAGGTGTTGCAAACAATAGTTACTTTCTGTTGACACAAAAAAAAAATACAAGGACAATTAAAATACGATTACTCAACCATCGCTTATTGTATTCATGGTAGTATCAGAGAAATTATCTACTTCTTTTCAATGAAAACAAATACTTATATAATATTTGTTTTCATTGAAAAGAAGTAGAAATCGGAAAAACAATGATGTGGCTAGAAAGTATTTAAAAATCAAATAAATAATTATTTAATAAATATAATAAGTATCTTTTCTCATGATATGAAATTAATCATTTGATTAGGTATTACTTACCCCTCTGGCTGCGTAATTCTTTAAAATCACTATTTAGATGTGATGTTTGCAAATAAGTTCAAATATTTTTGCAAGAAAATAAACTGATACTATTTATTACACGACAATAGTATAATATAATAAAAATCTGTAATTTTAAAAATAAACACTCTAAATTGCGAAAAACGAGGAATGCAACAGAAAATGGACTGATTGCCAACTCGCAGAAATCACGAGCTACGCAGCTGGAGAGTTAATTTCAAAAAAAAAAATCGTTAGCTAAGGATATTAGCAAATAGAAGATAGCTAGCTACAATCAAAATATAAATTCAAACTTTAGAGAAGCCGTTATCGATCCTTTTAAAACTTGAATTATTACATAAATAAGAATTAAAAATGTATATATCATGAAAGCATTTCCTAATAAAAAAAAATAAGTCATCCGAAGAGGAATGTTTTTAATAAAAAAATATAAATCCAAATTACTCAATTATTTCTTAAACACTTTTACAATGTAATATGCTTCTACAATGTAATAAAATGCAAATATCTTATATAATGTAGTAAATAGTAGGTAATAATGCATAATTGCAAACATTAAGATTTGTTATTGACGAGTTTTAATACGATGAATGAGCCCCTTTTTATTGTAATAAATTTATATATGTTAAATTTTAACATCATTGAGGATTTGAGCCGATAAATACTCATTTATCTCCTTTTTTTAACCAAAAATTACAAAAGTTTAAAAAAAATAAAACGCACTTGTGAGGTTTCCGTTTTGTGAAATATCCATAAGCTTACCTTCTTTATTTAAAATTAACAAAAAAATGTTTAAAGTTTATCTCCTTTATTTATTTAGTACAGAACTGTTTTGCATTCAATTAGAAGTGTTATTTAAAAATTGGCACATCAATTGTTATGTAATCTATCATTAGGGGTAGAACATAATTTGAGAAATTCTATTTTAAGATAATTAGATATTTTTGATTCATTCTATACTTATAATAAAGCTCAATCTGTCTGTGTGTGTGTGTGTGTGTGTGTGTGTGTGTATGTTGGCGCACTACAGGCCAGACCATTCAACCTACAGCTACCAAATTTGGCACGTGTATACCTTGGAGACCGGGAATGTGCACCTGGGGGTTATTTTTTCGAATTTTTCAATAGAATTTTATTTATTTAAAAGTTAAGTGACATTTTGACGTGTTTCTGCTATAACTTCCGAAAATATTACCGCACAAAAAAGATTTTTACATGAAGTTAAAGATCAAAAATTTATCTTTTAAATGATACTAATGTTTTAATCTTAAAATTAAATTTCTATTTTTAATGAATTTTTAAATAAATATTTTAACTATGTTTTTCAATAATTTTTTTCGTAAAAAATAAAAATAAAAATTAAGCACGTTTCGCATTTATGGGAAAAAATTAGCTTTTTTTTCAAAGTGTTGCTATCACATTGATTAAAGTTCCAATTAAAAATAAATGAAATCTTTTTGGAAATGAAACCTACAAAAATATAATTTTCGGCACGTGTCTATAGGAAATGAAACAAATATGAAATATTATTTTTTCTAAAAAATAAATTCAAGAAAAATTATTTTATGATCTTTTACACTCTCTATACAGGGTGTTTATTTAGTCCCGGACCCATTTTGATGTTTAAGGACTCCTAAAATAATGAAGATATAAACAAACTTATGACATTTATTGATGGAATAACTCACATATTTTCCTTTTCAGGTTTGAATATTTTTACTTTTGTAAATATCGTCTGCGCGTGTGGTTAATTTCAGATAATTTCATTTTCCAGTCTAAGTATCTGTACTTTTCTAAATATCGTCTTCTTATTAATTGCATTTTTCTCTCTTTTGTTTTTGGCAACTATTGAAATGTTATGTTTACTTTTGATGTGTTTGTTCTATGTAGTACTTATAATAAAGCTCAATGTGTGTGTGTGTGTGTGTGTGTTGGTGCTCTACAGGCCAGATCATTAAACCTACAGCTACCAAATTTGGCACGTGTATACCTTGGAGACCGGGAATGTGCTCCTGGGAGTTATTTTTTCGTATTTTTAATTAGAATTTTATTTATTTAAAAATTAAGTGAATTTTGGCGTGTTTCTGCTATAACTTCCGAAAATATTACCGCACAAAAAAGATTTTTACATCAAGTTAAAGATCTAAAATTTATATTTTAAATGATACCAATGTTTTAACCTTAAAATTAAATTTCTATTTTCAATGAATTTTTAAATAAATATTTTAAATATATTTTTCAACAATTTTTTTTCGTACAAAATAAAAATAAAATTTAAGCTCCTCGAAAACGTTTCGTATTCATGGGAAAAAATTAGCTTTTTTCAAAGTGTTGCCATCACATTGATTAAAGCTCCAACTGAAAATAAATTAAATCTTTTTGGAAATAAAATCTGCAAA
>JAPMOR010035711.1:1019267-1052459 GCA_026543865.1 Argiope aurantia
TTTCGTATTCATGGGAAAAAATTAGCTTTTTTCAAAGTGTTGCCATAACATTGATTAAAACTCCAACTGAAAATAAATTAAATCTTTTTGGAAATAAAATCTGCAAAAATATAATTTTCGGCACATGTCTGTAGGAAAGGAAACATATATGAAATATTATTTTTTCTAAAAAATAAATTCAAGAAAAATTATTTTATGATCTTTTACACTCTCTATATTATTAATCCAATAAATCAGTTATATTTTAAGGCAAGTTTTGTTTAATATGAACAGGATATCCATCAAATCAGGGCCACACAGCTAATTTGTAAATCTTTAGAAAGACACAGATCTGCTAAAATGGTCTAAATGGAACATGATTATATTTTATGTAACTTGATTCAATAAATGCTCTAATAAATAACGAATTTTTGATTTTACATTAATCTTCTGCTGTGAAAATTACGAATAACAAAATGCTCTTGAAACACTAATATTTTAAATAAAAAGAGTTAAATTCCAAGCAACTAAATCAATCACTTAAACTGACTGATTTAGGAAAATTTGGATATCACTATTCAATAAAAAAAGGATAATTTTAGATTTTCCATCGATCCTTTCAAAGAAAATACGCCAATCAGCACGCAGGTTTCTCAAGATTAATTGGCCTAAGATTTTGAAAATGTTGAGTTTTTCTAAATTTTTAACATTCAAAATTTCATAAATAAGTCTTAGTTGATCGTAGAAAATAGAAACATTCATTCATTTATTTAAAATTTGGTCTGTCCAGAATATTTCTCAGAATATGATACCTTACTGTATTAAATTTAGACTTCATAATTTTTGAAATATATTTATAGGTCGGAACAAAATATTATTGATTTCATTTCAATCCTTTTGAAAGCAAAACTAAAAACTGAATTTTATGCTGAATCTGAGAAATTTTTGTTGAATCATTCTTTGAGATATTACATAAATTATGAAAAATATTTTGTAGTTTACATAAGACTTAAATACCGAGCGATTCTGTTTGCAATATTCATATTCAATAATAATAAATAAATAAATAACAATAAAGATGATGAATAAAATAAAACGCTTGGTTTTATTAAAAAATATCTTTATATTAATTCCAATTTCATCATTTCTACTTTAAATTAAAGTTGAAGTTTTACCGGAAATGACAAGAAATTAGCAAAATATATATAGTAAATTGAACGAAACGATCTAAACAACAGTATAAGTTTGGTATGACTATCAAAATTTGAAGATTAAAAATGTTTTGCTTGAGAATCTATTAAGAGACCAGTTACTTAAAATATTTAATTGAAAATTGTAGCTAGCGGTAATACTGGCGAACCGGCTGGTCGCCAAAGGCGGCTAGTAATAATAATAAATAAATAACAATAAAGATGATAAATAAAATAAAACGCTTGGTTTTATTTAAAAATATCTTTATATTAATTGCAATTTCTTCATTTACACTTTAAATTAAAGTTGAAGTTTTACCGGAAATGACAACAAATTAGCAAAATATATATAGTAAATTGAAAGAAACGATCTAAACAACAGTATAAATTTGGTATGATTAGCAAAATTTGAAGATTAAAAATGTTTTGTTTGAAAATCTATTAAGAGACCAGTTACTTAAAATGTTTAATTGAAAATAGTAGTGAGCGGTAATACTGGCGAACCGGCTGGTCGCCAAAGGTGGCTAGTAGTAAATAGAGCAGATAAATATTTAATTTTTATTTTTCTTGTATGCGTAAGTAAATATATTAATCTTTATAATGTTCAATATTCGAGATTTTTTTAATCTTTGAATCTTAGACGTTTGTTTGTTTAAAATGTTTTAGAACATTTCATATTCATTTCATTTTTTAGCATTTCACAGTATTTTCTCATAATGAATTTGATAACGAAACAAGCCAAGCAAAAGTATTTTTGATTTATAGTGCCATAAGTAAAATTATACAATTTCATCACATTTAGCATCAGATCAGCCAAACAATTGACTGTACATCTATTTATCTTATTCACATACAAAATGTGCATGTGTTCCATCGTTTTTAGTGGCAAGTCAGATTGACAATTTTAGCAAAATTAAGCAATATATCATTGCATCCTATTAAATAGTTTTAGATGAAAACTTAGTCATGCATTAGACCCAGTTAAACATGCAATCATTAGAACATTCATATCTTAAATCTTTAAATCTATACGAATTTATCAAAAAAAAAAAAAAAACCTTTTTTAAATGTTATTGAAATTTCGAAAAAAAAATTATTCTGAAATTTAGTAATTTTTTTATTAAGAAATCCATTTTCATTTTAAATAGAATTATCTATATGATTTCAATTGTTGCATGGAGTTAAATAAGCCATATTCGGTTACTAAAAATTGAGAAATTGGTCAAATCTTAATAAAATTTGATAAGCCACATTCTTCTAACAAAATATTTTGACACAATACTTTTATTGAAATAAATCTTATTGTTTCATTATTTTTCAGGACAATATTTACGAGCTATCAGTTGGAGGAACTCGAAAAAGCTTTCAAAGACGCACACTACCCCGATGTGTATGCCAGAGAAATGCTATCCTTAAAAACAGATTTGCCAGAAGACAGAATACAGGTAACATTCGCTGCTTTGTTTAAATTTCAATGATTTCGAGACTATTTTTCATTAAAACTCATTATAATAGTAAGCTATTCGAATTAATTGGGTCTAGACTGAATTTGGATATAAAAAAATATCCGGAAACGGATTTCAATATAGAAAAAAGTTCTTAGGAAGGAAAGAAATTTGCTTATTGGGTATTAATTTAATGATTTCAAAAATAATGTTGTTTACATTTTCTGCGTTTAATTATTTAGTAAAAATCAATTCTTGAATATATCAGTCAAAATTAACAGTATTGAAGTATGTTTATTCGTTTTTAGTCTAGATGAATCTATTTACTGGTGATCCTTCTTAAAACGATTCCAGAAAACTTGAGTTCGGATATTTGAAGTTCTATTGTATTTTAAATGTTATACAAACGATATAATTTCAATAAAGATAATTATATAAAAGAGATTATCTTAATTACTTTAATAAAGAAAAAAGTTACGTTATTTTAATCAGAATTTTCAAATACTAATGAATAGATTTCGATTATAGTAAAAATCCTAACCGTCAGAAAATTCTATTCTTGAAATAATCATTAAGAAAATTGAGAATAAAATTATTGCCACATAAATTCATTTTAGAAAATGACTAAATAAAATATAGATCCTAATGATATAAAAGTATATATCAACTACTTTTCAAAATGATGTGAAATTTTTGGTTTCGATCAGCTATTTGCGTAATGTTCATCATGTTGTTTAAATTCAAAATAAGAATTTTTCATAACTTACCATTTGAGAAATCCAATCATTAGAATAAATTGTCAGCAATAAATCCATCTCATTTAAACGAAACCAATTTTAAAACAATTAAGATTTGATGCTACGCTTATTAATCTTGACCTAATGCAAAAACCTAATTCTTATAATCCTTATTATTTATTTAATAAGATTCTAATTAGAATCTTAGATGCTTGCTAATACCATCAGACAAATAATTAAAAACCATAGTCGTTTAGAATCAATCAAATAAATTAAGATTTACAATTTTTGAATCAATATATTAGAATTTAGAATTTTTTAAAAAAAGCTGACAATGTTTTATTTTTAAAATGATGAAAATCGCGTTAGTATCATTCAATGAAGAATGTTACAGTCAAATTTACTATCTAAAAATATCTTAGAATTAAATTATTATACATTGAAAAATTCGAATTAAATTCATTATATTCGTAATTAATTCGTATTTGTATTCTAAGATATTGGATTGAAAATTGAGATTCTGTAAAAACTAAACGTGCCAAAATATCGTTTGCTTTTTATATTCTTTTTATATTTTTTTCAATTTATTATAAAAAGAAGCCTTTAAAACCTAAATATAAATTTTATTAAAATTTATATTTAGATTCTTAAAATTATGAAATCAAAAAATCATTAATTAAAACGTAATCTTTCATTAAAACCATATTTAAAGCTTAAACGTTTCGTATTATTCATAAAAGTTAAATCCATGAAGAACGATTCAGATGAAAATATCGTTTGCAATTATGCACATGATCGTTAATCGAGTTTCAAAAATTACTTAAAAGCTAGAAATATCTTACTCAGAAACTGCAGTAATGAATGTAAATTGTTAAGTAATCAGCTTAATAGAACACTGAAATCATTACTTACGACATTGTTTAGTCAAGAGTTGGTTCAGGTAACAAAAGAACTTCAAACGATTATAAACCTAATGCGAACCTAACAACGTAATTACCTAAATTGCTTTTACTCTAGAAAGAGCAAATTTCATCACGAGGCTGTAAAAGAATAAATAAAAAAAAATGAAAACAAGAATAAAAAAAATCGAAAAAGCAAGTCAAACATGGTATGGGCGTTACCAGTACAAGTTATACTTACCGAATCAAAAGATCGTATTTAATTAGGTTACAGTATAGGCAGCCAATTACTTAATGGCTACTGTACACCAGAAAACGCGCAATTCATCAGACATCTCTACAAATCTCTTGGGGATCATCACAACACACCGCACCAGACAGATAGGAATAAAAAAATATAGAGATAAAAAAGATTATGAAAAGAGAGGGATCGGTTTCTAGTTTAGTTTGAGAAATAATGGAAAGCAGAAATGTTTTCTTGTTTTTAACCGCCAGGTTTCAATAATGAGGCGAAATGAAATAAGAAACCACAAAAAGGAAACAGAAACAATTGGCTTGTAGAATGTGAAATAGCTACTTCATTTGTGAGAGGACAGCACATGTTTTATTTTACGTGACATATGAATATAACGTGACAGACTCATGAAACCCGAACAATGTGACTGAAAGATGCTCTTGAATTACGAAGCTTCAGGTTTTCTTTTTTAAATGTGATGTCATCGATTAGATAGGTAAACCCGATACCGTTAATGATTATATGAATTACTTTTATTACTTAATGCTTTTTTTATTGTAAAGATATCAAGTAAAGCATTCTGATATTGCACGGCTTCAAGTTTTTGGTTTATTGGTATGATGATATTAATTGGATTGGAAATCTTGATAGTTATTGTATATTATAAGATTTGATTGTGTTATATTTTTTTTATTGTAAAACTAATATAATTCATTCTTAAATTGAAAATTCCAGCTTTGTAAATTTTATTTTTTGGAAATGAACTTTTTGATTAAAAATTAAAAAAGTATTTTTGATTAAAAGTATTTTAGTGATATATAAAAAGCATTACTTTTGCATGTAAAATTATTTTATAGAATCTCATATAAATATATATATTTTATTCATTTAACAGATTTTATTTCTTTAAAAATATAATAAATTCTTTCTATAGTTGGCTCAGTATATGGATGTCACATATCCATATGCTGAGGATATGTATACATCCAAACACACTTTAGTAATGTGCCTGAATTTTCAATTATTAAGCATGTAAAATTTTACGTCTTTTTTTTCCAACGATTTGACCAAATTATTTTAAAGAAATCTTCATCTGAATTGCATTTTGAGTTTTTTGCATAAAATGTACGAAATTGCATCATAAAATATAAATTATCTATGTTTGGAGACCAACTGTTCTTCCACCATATTAAATATATTAATTTAGTTACGTCGCCCAACTTCGATGGATTGCATCTTATCATAACAACAGAAAGTATTATTTTAAATTATACTTGCGCAATAAATATAGAGTATACTTATTAGTTAGTTGTACATACAAAATTGCGAACTCGGTCTAGTTTTGAACTTGGTGCTCTGTCAAAATTTTCTTTTACGATCTGTCGGAAATGGTTAGCATTGAAGGTGGGCAAATATATTATATATCTATATCGAATTTATTTGCATATACTTATACCTTATTTTATGTGGAATAAAACTTTATATTCAAAACAAAATGCACTTAGTTATATATTTCTTAAATCTTGATAATCGTAAAAACACATATGATGCCATTCAAGGGTTGTTTGGTCATCCATAATTTTCATATCCTACGAAGGTATCACTGATTATAAATTGATGTTAGTTTCTAATTTTAGTATTGTTCTTTTTCCTTTGAAAAAATAATCATTTCTTCAGATTTCCTTAATTTTATGTATTTATTTTAATTATATATTTTATAATTATTTTTTATGTGAAATACAATATTAATGTATATCTAGTATCATTAAATATTTAATAAGATGGTTGATATGATTTGCAACTATTTCAATGAAATGAAAATTTTTGAAATGATTTGCAATGATTAGGATCTTATGTTTGACCAAACCAAATGATTTATAAGCCAGGAAATAATTTTTTTTCCTTTGGTATCTTTCTTTTTTGCAAAATTCAATTCCTTTATCCTATGGCCTGTACATCATGTGAGCATCAAATTATCGCTTTTCAGACTAAGAAGCTGAAACTCAATTATTCAAGAGTATATTATTTGATAACATATATCCTACAAAATTCTCTCATATTCTATGAACTCTTCATTTAATTAGTAAGACAATATATTTCTGAATAGGAAGTTATCAAAACCAAAGCAGTTTAAAGTTTAAAAATATGTTATATCGTTATTATATCTCATTTCAAGATAGGGGCAGTATCAATGACTACTAAAATTGGATAACTTATCCGTTTGTCTAAGTTAAATAATTCAGAATAATTGATCCTCATTTTTCTAAACCAGAAACTCGGAACAACAAAAAAAATGTTTGATTTGTGTTTTCTCGCAGTAAACTTACCAACCCACAATCTTATCACTACATGTTCAGCAAAGGAAATACTTCTTATCACATATAAAGCCCCCAAATTACCAAAATCATTCCAATTAACTACGCAAAGGATCACCGTTTTCTTTTTCCTACGAAAACTCATGTCGCATTGAAGGAGCTATCCCCCCCTCTCACTTAATGATAGAGAACATTACTTTCTACACGTGTTTGATCAACGTGGAGGCTATGCATTATCTCCATCCAAAGCATGCTCAGACTTGTGGCCGCCGTAGCCCCTTACCAGGTGAGATACGGCCCAGATCATGAAGGGGGAAAAGCCCTTAATGCAATTGCTCTTTTGCCTGGGACCCAAGGGACCCGGCCCAACTACTAGCCACCACTTTGGACTAATTACTGCTGCAGTTTCCATATGCTTCATCGTAAAAACCAACGGTGGTGGAAAGGATAAAAAATTGCCACTCGTAATGCATCAGTCCGGTAGGAATTTTAAGAGTCAATTGCGCCATTTTGCCACTTCCTTTGTTTTTGGCATTAAGAGTTGGAAGGTTCCTTAGTTTAATGATTTGTTTAGTAGGATTTAGTCTTTTAGTTGCCGTAAAAAGACTTGAAAGTGTTTTTTTTTATTATTATTATTCAAGTGTTTTAAACACCAAAGAATTTTTTTTTTTTTTTTTTTTTTGAGGATTTGCTTGTTAACACTCTGTCAGACATGTTCATGTTTGATTGTCTAAGTATTAAAGAATTCAAACTTTTTCTTTGCATTCAGATCACAAAGATAATAAATCGTCAAATATTAAATGAATTTTTGTGTTTGAATCTGATTTAACACAAAAAAAATAGAGAGAAAAATATTACAGAAAAAGATAAGTATTTTCATTCATACTTATAACCATCATAAAGCATAAGTTTCACGTTTGATTCTAATAGCATACAGAATGTTTTTTTATTGTCTTTAAAAAACAGTTTTTTAAATTTATTCTTTTTTTGATTGTCAGTAATACAGTCGATTCATGTTAATTGCCAATCTTAAATATTTTAAAAATAAAATGTTTAGTTAATAATCTAAATAATAGTAAATTTTATTTGTTGGTAATGATTAATTTTAATTATATATTATTAATGATTCGCTAAAATAATCAATTATAAACCAATTAAAAATTTATTGTAGCATTGAAATGAAAATAATGATTAACAACAATCTATTACTAATGATTAGCTAAATTAATCAATTATGAATCAATTAAAAATGTATTGCAGCATTGAAACAAAAATAATGATTAGTAACATCTAGCTTTTTGTTTATTGAAAATAAGTCTCATAGATAGAGATTTCTTATACATCTAATAAGATTTTTTTCTCTCGATCTCCGTTCAATCAAACTGGCACTTAAACTAAACTAGTAAGGTGCCGAGTAATAGATTTTTTTAATGAAAATGCCTTAATATTGTTCAGTAATTTTCCAAAAAAATATTTTTTTGTAATTCTATAATCGATTTCATCATCAAATGATTTTCTACGATGAATTTTTCTGCATAATTTTAAAAACAGGCAAACATAGAATTTTCTGTAAAATAAGAATTATTTTATCTTTGTGCATCTTTAAAACCTTTTTACTCTAAACGATGTATTACATGCAATTTTCTAGAAATATTTTCTTTTTAATGTGTACGAAAAAAAACCACACATTTAATTCTTACTAAGCTTTTCTTGAAACATATTATTAACCTACAGCGCTGGTTGCAGTTTTATACTAATATTATCATTTTAATATTTCATATGAAATCCATTTTTGTTGGGTGTAATGAAGTGTGAGAATATATTTGTCATTTACAACATGAGTTAACTACATTAAAAATATAATATCGGAGTATTTATTTTGATTTAAAAAATAAAATAAATTTTTGAGTTAGAAAATACCTTTCAGGTGAGATGTTTGTTCAGAAAATCTCTTTCTAATTTCTTTTGATAAGCAATTTTAGGGATAATTTACTGAAAAAAGCTTATAAATTATTATTTATCAACCATAATCTTGTATGAAAATTCAAGTTCTAATGTAAAATTCGAAGGGTTTTGTTAAAAATGCAAGTATATTATCTGTTGCAAAATATTTTGTTGATCAATGTAATATCTTAATTTTTAACATTTTAAATTCAGCAAGCCCTTTAATTTGGTTGTATATTTAATCTTCTGATGATTATTAAAGCAAGAATCATCCTTGTTTGGTTGCGCTAAAGGTTATGGGAGGTAAATAAAGCATATAAAAAAGTTTATAATTGCATACAGAAATATAAAATAATCCATTAAAGAAATAATTTAAAAATCCCTTTTTTTAATGTTAAGAAACGATAAAGATATAAAAGAATAAACAAAATTGCATTAAAAGCAATTTTGGGAAAAGTCGTAACAGAACTTATTTTCTTTTCAAATCGTATTTCCTTGAAAATATGATAAATAAACCCATTTTAATAAGAATTTGCTTTTTTTTAAAACCTTTTGTGATTTGCTAGCTTAGTTTGTATCTAAGAATGTTTGCTATATTTGGAAACTTGTCTCGTAAAAGTTTGTTATCGGTAAAATGCCTTTTGTTCAAAATTTATTCTAACATGTTTGTAAAATAAATGCCAGAAAAACAAACAACTGCTGAATTATTCTATATATATTCCTTTTACTTCATATGCAACTGGTGAACAAACAATAAACAATTCAGATTATGGATGTTTGGGTCAAGCAAATGTTTGGGTCAGATGGGTCAATCTGTTTTTGTCGTCATTCCTTTTACCTGTCGAACCGTCCTCACCTGTCGATAAAAAATACGACAAAATTGTGGGAATTTAAAAAGTGGACACAATAAATACAGAAATACAAGGAACAACTGGACAGTTTTTAAATAATGACCACCTTCAATAGCGGGAAAACTACAAATTGTCACGAAAAATTCCTTTTCAAAGAAGTGGATAGTTTTTCTTTATTTGTCTATTTTTGTTTCGATCGAATCCTCTTCCTTTATTTATTTTATTAAAAAGTCCAATGTTGGATCGAATGTTTGTCAAAGTCGATATATGGTTGAGAAAACTACTGTTTCCAGTTTTAGATACTACTCAAATGTCGACTTAACTTGTAGTGAAAGTTTTACAAAAATATTTCTGGAAGCTCAATTTTTATGGATATATCCTGGAATTTTGCACTGTAAAGATCAGTGAATATATAGCCATAGTCTTAGATTAAATTTGGAAACATTTTTAAATAACATATTATTTAGTTAAATCTTTTTAGACTTTTCAATCATCTTTTTGGTTTTTAAATTATTGTAATTGTAACATCACATAACAACGTATTGCTTGAAATTTGTATGAATAAAAGGGAAATGGCATCACTGTAACTGACAAAATAGCATCATAAAATAATACTTCATGCTCTGCATAATTTCTTATGGATAGTTTTCGCTTTTCATGACTGTTGATGAATTTATTTTAATAATAGTATATTGTTTACTCGTTATACTGTCAACTCGCACAACTTTGCCATTTTTTTTCTTTTGTTTCAACAACTTTGTAAACTAGCAATATAAAAAACAATTCAAAATCCTCATAAACCAATAATCCTGATTGCTAGTTTGGTATTTATTATTACATGATAAGTTTAGAAAAGGTTTGCTTGTTGAATAACTAGCTGGAGTGGTCTCCCCGAAATATTCTTGCATACTCTCCAAAAAAGGTCTTATCCCTTTCCCCTTACATATAACTCTGGATTTTGAGTAATGCCGCGAATGCCTTGTACAATACTAGCGAATAATAGTTAAGAAATACAAATCCCTGGTGGAAATATAGTATTTTTACTGAAAGAATAATAATAAAGAATTCTCTGTTTTCTCTGAAACCAAATATTACAAAATTTTCCTTGGGGTGTATTTAGAGGCAATCCAATAAGCAGGATCTTACAAAAATAAAGCTCTTTTTTTTAACGAAGTCTAACAGGGAAACTCTAAAGTAACACAAAGCAACAGAAATATCATTATCAACAAATATCGCCAATCAATCGCTATGACACAGCGCACTTAATCACTAGTTCTGCAGCTAGCTTGCTGTCCAATACTCCACTCTCAACACTTTAGACATCTTCTTTTATCTTCTCTATGCAACTGTTAACGTGATTCTTAATTCCCTTGACTTGACTCTCGACGTGCACCTGAATCTGATTCCTCAATTCCTTTTGGCCTTTCCATTTTCTTTTCTAATCCTACTTTCATCTCCTCTTGTCCTTTCTTTATCTCTGCCATCATGGCAAGTAGCTCTTCGAATTTTTCATCCATTTCACTGGTCCAAGGAATCCACAGGAATATCCAACTAATCCCACAGAAATCGTTAGTATCTTTATTGTTTGGTTTTTAAACTTGGTAGGATACCAAACATCACTTTAAAAAAAGAAACTGCAAAGTTGCCACTTGTAGAAAAATTATACCAATTTGCGATATTCACTCTTTAATGTAAAGCATTTAAAGATATTTAATTTTCATTAATATGCTTTTTTAAAGCTACAAAGAGATCGCATTTTCGAGCAATATTCGAATACTGAGAATGGCATCTAAGCCTGCATCTCGCTTCTGGCTTAGATGCCATTCCCGGTTTATCAAAATGTAAATCATTCACGTTGAGAAATGTGAAAAAAATCCCATAGAGTAGGAGGATCTTCAGTGAAATGTAATCTGAAACCTCCCAATTATAGGTGAAGTTTCAGATCTCATTCCATTGTACCTGTATCCCGGCTAAGTCGATCGACAAAAATTTCTTCTCTATGTCTGGTTCAGCAAGTTGATGTTTTTTCTTGTTAAGTCCTTTTTTCCCTTAGTTATTTTTTATTCCTTATTACTTAAGGGAATTAGAAAAGAAAATATACTTTTATGTTACACTAGATAAAATTCTGATACGATCAAAAATGTGGATGTTTGGAATATAAAAGTTGCAGTTTGCTGAAGTAAATTTAGAAATTTGCAACAGGCAACTAGGTCGAAAAGGAAATTTCATTATTTAAGATAAGAAAAGAATTTACTTTTAATTAAGATATTTCTTTTCCTTCAAAATAAAGAATAATTAATAATAGCTTGTGACTATTCATTCTGCAAATTTAGTGATACACAAGGAGTATATTTTAATAATGAAATTTGGAAGGGATCTGCAACTTCTAGAAAAGATCAGAAAAGAACAAGTAGGAAATTTCAAATAGGAAAGTAATTAAAAAAACTGAAGAAAATTTTTTATTTTAATTTTAAATTTATTACTTAATAATATAAATATAATAATAAGCAGAAAGGATTAGAATTCATATTAATAAAACTTATTTGAAACATTATATGAACAAGATATCAAACAAACTCTCTCTCAAAAAAAACATTTATGAGCATACCTTCTTGTCATTTCTGAAATAAAAAAAACTAAATAGGAACACAATAATAAAAGTAATGTTACTGTTATATAAAATTTCTTCTATGAAGAATTCGAATACAGCAATAGAATCCTTTTTCTAAATTTAGATTTGCAGCATACTTGTACCGAAAAAAAAGCTTAAAAAAGAAAAAGAAGAGCCAGCTTCTTCATGTAAATGACTCCACAAATATCCATCGACATTTCTTTGAAACCATAGCCAAACCCGCAAATCCCATTTCTCCTTTAAAGAAATATTTCATCTCGTAAAAAACAAAACATATATCTTCATCCTCGCCCCTCTTCCCCTCCAAAAACGAAAACTAAACGAGATGTATGGCTTAATCAATTGTTTTCATAAACCGAAACATTACACTCTCGCTCCCATAATATCATCTGATGGTCCAATCACAATCCAGCACTGGAGAAACCGAACTATTCACCTTTTTCCAACGCACCCCATCTCCACAAGAACAGATGACATTGGAAGATATATCATTTTAAATCAAATTATAACCTCCCCTCTTTTCTCTTGTCTGGTAGAATCGTTTCGTAGATCAATAAAGGTTTGACAAGGCACCCCCCGTCGACAATCCCTGATGAGATATAGATACACAATCTCGTGTATTGCACGCGCGATTGGAATAGATTTTTGTAGAGTTGGATAGAAAAGAAATTTCATTTAGAATTGAGGTCCTTCATTTCGCTGTTTTGAATGTCACGTCATCGGTATTGGGTTTTCTAATGCATGTATGCAGTAATTTATAAATATTTTCAAGGTAATGTAAAGAGAAATCATTTTTTGAATTAAAAAAATCATTCTCATGTTTTCTTGATTTTATGGTGTCTTATCTTGTGCAAATTCATGATAAATTTGATTGGTCCCTTAACCGTTGGTTTCGTTTTCTTTGAAGTACTTGAATATTGCGCCTCTGTAAAAATACATATATAAGACCATTTTTTTAAATCCCTGCAATCTATTCAAAAAACTGAATTTTTTCATGAGGTTCCATATTTGATAAAGTTAAAATAATGTATCCGTTTATTTCATGAATACAGTAACTTATAATGAATTAATTTATTATAAAATCTTACAAACCACCTAACCTTAACACCTTAATACCAATTTTTAAGAGCTACCATGAGTCCCTTTTAAGAAAATTTAAAGTTTCCGCGTGACACTCTTTATAGGATGACATATTGTTTGTAAACTGCCACATACGTGACACAAAAATCATGACGAAAGAATGATTCAAAACGCTCCACAGGACAGACGGTTGGAACTAGGACTGCAAAATTTGGTCTAGAGTTACATCTTTCACTATTAAAATGTGCTCACTGTACAAATGTTTATTAGATTTTTACTTAAAAATTAACTAAAATTTTAATTTTGTTCTTCTATAACATGAATCATATTATTAAGCAAACATTATTTTTATATTTTAAAATTCATAAAATTAAACTTTTGATTGGTATTAATTTTATATCTAAATTTGTGTTCTGCGCCTTGTAACAATATTGATTCCAGTTCTATTGTGTGTGCACATCATCGCTGGTATACAACTGTGAGCAAATTTTATAAGAAAAATAAATATAGAAGAATCAAGCATTTAGCATTATCATGATGTTATGTTTCAGACTAGAAATTCCAATCTCTTCAAACAACAACAAAAAAAAACCGTTTGGGTCTTGAATGGAATTCTCTCTCCACACAATAGATGTTGAACCAAAAGTTAATCATTTTGGCCCGTAATTATTCTTTGACTAGTGCTCGGTCACTAAAAAAAGATGTTAGTTAAAAATTTAAAAATTAATCAAATTCTTTTGCCGTTTTTCTCAATGACTTCGGAACATATTGGCATAAGGCGACATATTTTTTCAACCACTTTAAAATTTAAAAAAAAACAGCTTTTCAGCGATACTTTTTTATTTCTATACAATTTTTTTCCTAATTCTAATGAATATAAAAAAATATTTTTAAATATATTTCACAATAAAACTCTTCATTGTTTGATTTACCAGATTTATTCTCATGCTTGTTACAATGATACTAAATGTATTTTTTATAAATATGCTATAGCTATCGTATAATTAAGAGTAAATTTTAGAAACTAAGTAAAGATACAAACAAAACCTAAAAAAAAGAACTATCTATCTAGCCTTTTGTTCCTGATCATGGGCTCTACTTTAGACATATATTTATTTTTCCTGTTTACTTTTTTCATTTATTTATTTATATTTCTCTCTTTGCTTTTTTTTTCCTTTTATTTGTCTGTTTTCAAAGTTTAAACTGCCCATTTTGGTAAATTTTATTATTTAATAATTATGTGTAAATTATACTATTACTGTGGAATATTATGTAGGCTCTTCTGCTTGTGCCATTTAGAACTTCCCCACTTTTTCTATTTATGCCTGCTCCTTTGTTTTTTGTTCCGGTTTTTTTCTTTGGCTGTCTTTAGCTTCTGTTCAATCTAGTGCACACACATATGAAAGATTTTTTTGAATAGCTAATCCTTTGATAGCTATTTAAATTCTATTTTTTATTGTAATTATAAGATTTTTACTGATGTAACACCACTTTTGACACACACTTAATCATCATCAGAAAAACAAAACCTAAAAAAGATTAATACATCGCTTTGTTTCAGACTTGAGGGTTTTTCTTCTGCTTTGAATTTTCTTTCTGTAATAGTACATTTCATTCGTAAAATCTAAGTTGTTTTTCCAGGAAGTTATCTATTGATTTTCCAGATTAATAATTTTTCATGAGCTTCACTTAAATTTACAAAGCATTATATGCTTATGATCTTAATTTATTTATATTGAATCAAAGGATTATAACTAATGCAATGCTAAAATAAATAGAGTTAAAAAAAGTATTTTGTCCTTTTTAACATTGAACTACACATCCGAAATAGTATTAACGATTTCTTAAATAACAATCGTAAAATTCGCATAGAGAAGAAATTTTACCAACTTAGAAGTAAAAAGAAAACTCATAAATGCGTGAACTTTAAAAAAAGGAAAGGAAAAAAAATATAAGAACTGAAACGACGGGACTGCGTAAAATTAAGTTTAATAGACGAAGGTTGAAATAGGAAGTTCAAAGCGAAAAGACCACACAAAAATAGGCAAACAAAGTTAACGCACTTCGGACTTTTTAACTTCATTTCCGCTAAGACTCAGGATTGGAAAGGAAAAAAATATAAATAACGAAAAAATAAAAAAAAGGTTGTTAAATCGTGTAGTAAAAAAAAAACTAAGATATTTGGGAGGAAGAGAGGGAAAAAAATCATTCCTCAGTCTTGAAAACAAGAATAAAAAAAATATGTGTGCAAAAAAAAAAAACTGTTTGCTAATGTAACTTTGTACAATGTAGTAATGTCGGAGGTAGGGAGGGGGTAACATCTAATTCCAGTGTGTTTTGTGGGTTTTTCTTTTAAGACAAAAACATTTAATCACATTTTCTTAGAATACTTAAGATGCGAGGTGATTTTTTTCCCTCCCCATCCCTCGACGTGCTTCCTTTTGTTGTTTTTGTTCTTCATTTTTCAGTGTGGAAGTTGAAAAAACGTCGTAAAAAGTAATATTTGATAATACGGTAAAGAAAAAAAATATAGTGCGAGAAAAAAATGCCATCGACTTGGCAATAACTTATCAATCCTTAAGTCCCGTTTTTCCACGAAAGAACAAAGTGAAAACAGCAAATTTACATAATGGACGAATGTAGTTTGTTGACGAAACGTATGTCGAGACATTTGATGGCAATTTTTTTAACGAAATTTGTGTTTCCTCTAAAGCTTCTTATTTTTGTTGTAATAATAATGTTTTGTTTTTTGCTATTTTTATCGCAGTTTTAAATTTAACTTCGAAATGATTTGGGGGAAAATCTCCACCAATTCTTCCATTCGTTATTTTTTTCTTCTTCTTCTTATTCGTAGATTTTTCTTTAATCTTCTGAAATTTTTCTTTATGTTGTCCAAAAAAGATTTGCTTCTATTCTTTTACCGGTTTATCTTTACTTTATCACCTGCTTTGTTTTTATTTATCATTCAATGCCGAAAGTCTTGTTTCTTGAAGATTAGCTATAATCTATATTAATTTATTTTTGTAACATTACAATGGCTCTTTCAAAACAGATTTTATCATTTTTAATCGCAATCGTATAAAAAAAATTAATATTTTCTCTGACTTTACCGCTATGCTAATGTGGGAACATTGAACTTTCGATAATAGATTTAATAATTATCAGGCCAATAATCAATGCGCATTTTTCGATGGTTACGGGCATCAAAAAAAAATGCAAATATTTAGGATAAATTTTCTATTACATGAGCAGGGCACAAACTCATTAGATTCTAGAATTTTCATTATTCTATGTTTAAAATTCCATCGAAATAATGAAATCTAATAGGATGAGTTCAGTCCATGTTCTTATCTGATAAAGAATTTCTTCTGAATTCCATGACAAATTTTCTGTTACTTGCACGGAACACAAACAAATAAAGGATGACCCAAAATTAAGGCAAGATTTGAATTTGTCACCATTTGTGCAGTAAAGTGTTGGTAACCCTATTAAAAAAAACCATTTGACGGCTGATAGCTTAGGGTTTGTAAAAATGGTGTGTTCCATTGATAACAATGTGTTTTCATTGTTAAACAATATTTCAAAAATAATGAATATCTGAAGGCCACAGTTCGAAAATTTGAAATTTAGCCCCCTAGATCGTGTGATTTAACACAATTTGATTTATTTTTATGGAATTATTTGTATTCAAAGGTCTATGCCAACAAGCCCACAAAAACGCTTGCATTGAAGGAGGAAATTCAACGCTGCTTCAACGAAATTCAGTCACATTTATACAAAATGGTCCTAGAAAATTTTGACAAAAGTATGCCACGAAAGCCGTGGAGACCATTCCACGTTTATTCTGTGGTGACGCTTTATAAGCCAGATAACTGCTACGAGACATGAGTAATTACAAAAGTCATTATTCATGTCTTGTGGTCATGTTACTCGGCTACGAACCATGAGGTTGCGAATTCGATCCTCGCTATCGCCAAATAGCAACAATTCCATACATAACCCATCCTGTATATTTTAAGATTGAATAAAAATATTATAATTTAAAGAAAAAAAATTGGGATTTTTATTTAATTCAAATCTTGCGTTGTGTTCTGTCGTGTAAGGCTCCATCTCTACTAACCCTAAACTATCGGCTGTAAAATGGGTTTTTTTAATAGTGTTGCCAATACTTTACTGCACAAACGGTGGCAAATTCAAACCTTGCGTTAATTTTGTGACGCCCTTTACGTTTAAGATCTAGAAAGCTCATTATTTTAAATTTAAAAATCAGTCAAAAACTGAAAGCAACTGAGAATCAGTTCAAATTATAAAATTAATATCAAATAAAATTAATATTTCAACACTACA
The DNA here is from genome assembly GCA_026543865.1 of Argiope aurantia. NCBI lineage: Eukaryota > Metazoa > Arthropoda > Arachnida > Araneae > Araneidae > Argiope > Argiope aurantia. The sequence goes on from JAPMOR010035711.1 coordinate 1,036,922, forward strand.
ATTATAAATTTTAAATTATGTCACAAACTTCCGTCTAATTAATGAAGTCTCCTTGACATTTTGTGATATGCATTCCTTCAGCATTCGTGATTTAGAATTCGAAGTATTCCGAAAGAATTCTTGAACCATTTATTCCAGAATAAAGAATTCTTAACTGGCAACTTCCTAATTAATTAAATTACATTTTACGTTCATGCTATTTAGGGCACTATCCCCTCGATGCATATGGAACGGATACCGAAAAATTACGATTCGCATTATTTGATTCCAGCAGTTGATCGTTTTCCCAGCCGACGTAATTATGTGTGGAAGAAGCAACTTTTACAGATATTGAAGTTTAGCAGCATGCTTTCTTTCCTGCATACTAAGGATCAGTGACAATTCACTTTAGAGATTCTTAGAAATTTACAATCGATCATGTCTCCAATTAATAATATAATATGCTTTTATATATGTGTTACCTTTACAGAAAGTGCTCCATGAAATTAACGAGCGTTCATAAATTATAGAGAAATGTCGATCATTTGGCACTAAGTATTAATTACTACTGATTAAAACTAAATTGCTCTCAAATATTACTTTTTCCTTCCTCTATATTTGATTTTTATTATTAATGATTATTTTTGGCTTCACTGTTTTGCAATTGTTTTTTGGTGGTTTTATTTGAATTAATTTTGCTATGGTTTTACTTGTTTGGAATTTTGAAATAATTTTGTGTTTGGTGTTGTGTATTTTGTTTATTGTCTTGTTTTAATGCTTTTATTTTGTATAAATTGATTCTTCAAAAAAATTAATTTGTTGAGATTTTAGGAGCACGAAGGGCAAATGCTTGGATGAAAGTCAGACCCCTCATATCCCTGGACCCCCAAAAAAAATCTCTACTTTGAATCCTTGCTTGAAGGTGACCCTTGATAAAATCTTCAATCTGGATTCATTTTTTATATAATTTATGTTTTATATTTCATTAAATTGGTTATTTTCATTGGTGTTTTAAATGCAGAAGCATTGGTGCACTCTAAACAAAGTATTCCTTCCTTTTAAAAGTGTTTGACGCTGAAAAGATTTACTTTTCAGTTGTAAAGGTTTGTTTTGGGTGTTTTTTATTTGCAATTTCTTACACATAAATATATAATTTACTTAACAGATACATGTTTATCCCACTTCGTTTTATTTAGTTGTAATGATTTCACTGATTAGTTTTCCAAATATTATCAACTTCAATTACCACTTACTACAATACTTATGTAAGATTTAAATATAATTAGTTTTCTAACCATAGATTTAGTAAAACTAACCAGCTTAAAATAATGTTAATTTATGAGAATGCATGAATCAGGTATAATTAGCTTTCTTAAAATAGATTCAGTAAAAAATTAGTTTTCCTACCATAGACTCAGTAAAACTAATCAGTTGAAAATAATTTACGAGAAGCATGAAAACCTAAAATCTGTAGCCCTTATTATAATATTGTAAAATAGAACTGCAAATTTCTTTTATACTTACATAAAACTTTTTTGGAATATTGTATTAGTAAACTGTCTTTAAAAGCAAATACACTTATTCGTAAATATCCGTCTTGGTAGGCTAATTATTGGTTCGCCATAATTATTCGTTTCGGAACATGACAATTAAATCTTTTAATACATAACTTAGCCTTAATAGAATAAAATGGTTTTTATTTATTTATTATGAAATCATTTAGGATTTTGTGCCGATTTTGAGATCAATATTTACATCTATACTTCTTTAGACACCATGATATACAAATTTTCTTTAATGTTTAATCAAATATTCACAATCCAGCATTTAAATTCAAGATATAAAGAAGTTAAAAAGAGACCGAAAATTTTGTAATTTGTAAAGCCTATAAGAACGTTTCCTTTGAAGCATATTTTTAAAAACATAATTTTGAAGCTGGCTTGTAAAATATATAATAATTCAATAAAAAAACTATTACATTTATCGACTGAAATAAAATCCAATTCAAGCTAAGAACAACCGTTAAAAAGGCATAAATATTCCAAATGAAGCAATGAATATTTGAAAGTGTTAAAATAGGAGACAAAATTAAACCAAACAATAAAAAAAAATTGCAACAGTTTTAAGCAATAGCATTTAAAGATGAATTATAGTATTTCTATATTAAAAAATAATTAGAAATAAAAGCGGAAGTGAAATTATATGAAGGAAACTTTAAAAGTGCAAGAGTTAGAGATTTGATTAAACAGTAATAGGCTTTATATTTTAAAGAAAAAAAAGTATTGTTATTAATTGTTTAAATAAATTTTGAAAAATTGATTAAATTAAGAGAAATAACCATATAGGAAGGAAACTTATTTCACTTAAAAGCTAATATTTTACATTATAAGATGATATAAAAATAACTTTTGTATAATCACATGTTTCTAAGTTATAGCAGAAAAGCTTAAAATAATTTTCAGTTGCAATTTTTTAATGACACTGTTAATCATCCTATTTGCTAAAGAAAAGGTGTGTCAAATTTTGTTTGATTCTGTCAGTGGTTTTATACCTCGCAAGCTGCAAAATGTTACGACTCCCCATCGCATAGTTTTGGAAAATTTCGTTGATTCATTAAAACAAATGCGATAAGAAAAAATGAAAGTGGTTTTTAAAACACAATACAATGGCAAAATAAATAAACTCAAAAAATTTTGAGAAACGTCAAAGTTTGCGAAATATTTTTTCTTATTATCTAATTAAAATGAAGCACATGTTTACAGCCTCTCACTACTAGTTTCGGTTGGGCACTAGCTAGGTTGATAGTCATACAAATCAGATTTAGCAATTAATATGATTAAAAATTAATTATTATTTAAAAATTGCTGCTTAAAGAGCGTGTTACAATATGTTACTATGAGTCCTGGTCTCCCATAGCGCCAGTGAAATTGACCTTCTTAAATTTAAAACGACAGCAAATAGTCTTTTTAATTTCACAATTTTATTTAGTGTTCCATGATAATTAAACAGTGTAATTAAATTGTAATAATGAGCATGTTGATTTTAATAGAATAAACAAAATAGTTTCAACAATTAAAGTAATTTTAATAAAATTAGAATGCAGTTTTCCTATAATTAATATGTATTTCATAAAAATACTTCGATAATAAAAGCTTTAAAAAAATGTTAAATTTTCCACAAATGTTTTTAATAAAATGGGAAATATTTTTTGCTTCTTCTTTGCTTTAATATATTTCATAATAATAAATTAAAGACACTGAATGAATAAATTATTAACGTTAATAAATTATTTACTTTCGATCATCGATGACCATGCGTTTAATTTAAGAAAATAAATCAGAAATTAAAACAATTTTTTACAAATTTCAGTTTTGACTTCGAATTAACAAAAAGAAAGTCGAATTGCTTTTGATATTTAATTATTATTCTGGTAGAAGTTAAGGAATCAATTAATAGACTTTGAATCCCCACGAATTCGAATAAACAATGATCGAATTCTCATGCAGCACTCTGTAACCGAATGAAATCAGACATTAAATCGAATTTATAATAATAAATAATTAAATTTCAAAAATGTCCTGCTTTCATCTTGCGTGTGTCCTAGGTATTCAACACCAGTACAAATTGTTGATTTAATTGGTGACCAGAGTTCCTGTTTTATTCCAATTATTCTCCTGTATATTGCAATACGAGAATGAAGGTTGAAAGTCAACAGGGCCCATCTGCTTTACCAATTAAAAATAAGGAGAGAAATTGACCTAAAGAGCTCCGACCACAGTAGAATTTCACTTTCCCACCCTATTTTGTTACAAACTCGAAAGTCCTTCGGTGGTTATTGGACTGGAATCGGTCCTGAGATAGAAGCACGTGCGACAAACGACCTAGCTCATTGTGCGGGGGAATAATTAAGAGCGAGTCCTTTTGCCATACTGTTAGCGAATCCGATGAATAAATCCCACAAGCTTATTCTGTTTTTCCCCCTTTTTTAGATTGTAAAGAGGTAGGGATTGTGTTGTCTTCAAGAGTGGGGTTTTCAAATTGTCTAATATATGAATAATTTTGGGTGAAAGGAAAGATTTTTTTTAACTAAGTTAACTTTACAGAAGAATTATGCTTTGAACTTTGTAAAAAAAGTTTAGGGGCATTTCTTTTTTTTTTAAAAAAAGAAATTCATTGCTATTAATAGTTTTCAAAATAATATTCTAAATAAATCTTTACTTTAAAGCAGCTAGAGATTATAATTGCAAAAGAGAAATGCTGCTTTCCTTTTCAATCATTCGAATGCTGTTTTATGTTATTTATTTGAAAAAAGTAATCCAACGTATTTTATTCAGAAAAAAAATTATTTCATAGACGACTTTTTTTTATTTTAAATAACTTCCAGAATAATAAAACATTAAAGGACTTTTTAAAATAGTAAATTTTATAAATTTTAATTTAAGTATTTAATTATATATATTTACTTTATTTTAATTCATAAGTTGTTGAAAGATGCATTTTTGTGCTAAGATTTAAGAGGAAAATCTGAATATGAATTGCTTCTTTTTTTTTTCAAAAAATTGTATCATATTAACTTGTTCAACATGGATGTACGTGGATTAACAAAACTTTTCTTTAGATTTAAAGGTTGTGTTTGGTTGAAGCGGCTTAAAATATGCTAAGCAATCTAATAATTTTACGAATGCTATATAGAATACAGTATTTAATAGCTTTTTCACTTTCATTTAGGATCTGAAAAATCGATTAAATTTGATTACCTTAAGGATTCTTATTCTGGCAACTTTATTTCAATGGTAGAAATATTCCACAGCCTTATCCATGAATAAATATTTTTTGAGGTCCCAGATCGGTATTTAAGAAGGATTACAAAAAAGAAAATTAACCATTAATTAATGATTAACAAATTGGAATTTAATAAAAATTATTTGGTTTAAAACCTTTAAGTCTTTCTGAATTATTCTTGATATATACTATTAAAGGTTGCTTGTTGAGAAACATTTGATTTCTAACTATTTTTTCTTGTCCGTAAACTAATAAATGCAACTTCACTTTGCAACATTAACAATTTAAGAATCTATAAATCTCTATTAATAATAAGTAAACTCTATTGTTACTATAAGTAAGCATAGTAATATAATAATATAAGTAAATAATTATTATAAGTAATTAAGTGGTATAAGTACATTATTAATGTAAGTAAATAAGTGAGTAAATTATTATAAGCTCTATTCTTAATAAATCAATCCTATCCTCATCAATATTTATTATTTATTTTTAATAAATGTATAAGAACACACTAAGTGTACAGCATTTTAACAAGAGTGCGTACTTAATCGTTGTGATTATGTTTAGAAATTTATTTAATCTCAGACAAGTGAATCATTAATTCCATTTAGTTAAATGGGAAAAATTTCTTAAACAGTGTTTAAACAAACAGAATTTCGTAATTTATCTAGATAAGATCATATATTATTCGGAATTATTATCTAATATACTGATTTAAATTCGAGTAGTTTATAATCATTTGCCAGTCATATTCACTGAAAAACCAATATATTATAAATTTTGTACATTTTAAATTTTCACTCCAAGACTTTAGTCATTTCACCATGCATTAAAAGCCATTCTCATCCCCGCCACAACTCAACACAACCGAACTAAAGCCTTTTCTCATTACTCAACAAGCCCTGCGTCACTTCTCCAAAACAACAAAAACAACTGAAAAAAACTTGCTTTCACCAGCGACGATACCTTTTAATCTCGACCGATTTCGCCCACAATCCAATTCTCACTTACACCTCCATTAGACTGCCTGCACCTGAGTTGCCTTGGTAACGGGGGACTCATTTGAGCGATGGGTCCCTCAGGGGGGCCCCTCTTGGCCCCGCTTAATAAACCTAATGGCGTCGTATGCGGGGACGGATGTCTCCAGAGGGAGGACAGGGTCCCCTCGCATTCTCGTTACGAGGATGATACTCTACTCGGGTTTGAAATTTGTCGCCTGCTGTTTGTTGGCGCTCGAATTTCTGTTTTGTTTACTAAAGGCTACACCTGTGAGGAAGTGAATTCAATTACGGCAGTTTTAATACAAGCTCTGTAATGGTATCGCATTTTGTTTGTTGGAGGATTTGAATTAGTAAAAATGCGAGATAAATTATTTGCATTTAAAGAGGGCTTTTAAATAATAAAATGATCCTTTAAAAATAGCTTTTGATTTTTCAAAATATTTGCTGATTTCTTCATTTATTTCATGCAAAAGTAAATCTTTCCTGCATAATAATTTACACAACACAATCTCTTATAACTTTTGTCTTTTAAAAATTAGTGGTCAATTCAACGATAATTAATTCAACGATGATTAATTCAGCGATATAATAATTGAAAATCATTTTAAAATATTCAGCAAAACCTTTTGAATGATTAAATTTATTTTTACTCTCATTATGTTAATTTATTTCCTTTTTTTTCAATTTGTGATAAATACAAAATTTTTTTTAAAAATTCTGAATATATTTTTAAAAGAATTTAAGAAGCCTTGATTTAAATTAATAATTCTGCTTTTAACTCTCGTTATTTTCTTCTAACTGCGATTGCAAGATTTCTGTGATCAAGAAAATGATGATACAATTTTCTTTTTAATTAAGTCGTGGAATAAGGGAGTATTTGTTCAAATAAATATTGGATAATGTTTCAGAAATGAAATAATAAGAAATCATATCAAAACTGGCATAAGTAAGTTCGAATTGAGGATTCATTTTTATTGCCAGAATGAAGACTATCCAAGTTTTCTAAGTTTATAGTTTTTCTTTACTACCCACGATTTTTATAAGTGTAAAAATTGATTCGGAAGATCTTCATCGTCTTTAACTAAAGACTTTTTTTGTTATTTTTGGTAAATTCTTTTTCTTTTCGTCTAGCAAATTAAAGAACAAAAATCTTCATACTTAGATTACAAAATGACATTTATAGAATACAGAATTTTTTTCACACTGAAGAATTTTTTTATTATTATTATTATTAACTTTACTTTCCACTACATATTTCAAAAACCTTTTAGCCTAGAATATGAAGCAAATTCAACATATTTTATTCATTAGCTTATTCAACATATTTTATTCATTAGCAAAATAATTAATTGTAAATGCAACAGTCTTTTATAATTTAATAAAGAAAAGAAATATGACTCTACATAAACTATAAAAAAACTTTATTATCAAATTTTGTGTTCGTGTTATTATAGAAACAGTTTTTATTTCATCTAAGTGCATACATAATGATGTAAAAACAATTTAAATAAGAAAAATTTTAAAAGATTCGAACATACATGAAGATTTGAAAACCATCAGTTCACTACTTTTCAGTTTTTATTTTATTTAAGTATTCTGTTTCAGCATTTGTTTTTTTATATTTCAGATTATCATGTATTTTATTTAATGTATTGTTGTTCTGCCTCTTTTGTACTTTGTAGATAAGATCTTTTTATGTTTATATTTATTTTGTTTTTGTTTTGTTTATTTTTTTTATTCCGTACATTATTTTTTTAGCCTTCAATTATTTGTGTTTAGATACGCGTCTTTTTTTTAGCATTGGCTTCAGCCATTTCATGTTCATTCAATTGAACGCAATCATTTTAGGTAGAGGGTCATGAAGTAGCGTAATATCGTGTATGTTCTAAGATTCATAGAATGCTGAATTATTCTTATTTATAAATTTGAACTGAGATGAAAAAAGAAGGAAATGTCTCGTATAAATTCCAAATTGTTTGCAATTCGTAATCATTGTTTCCTCTTGTTTACATATGAAGCGTTCTACAAAATTGAGAAATAGCTGTTTTCCAGAGCAACTCTTTACTCATTTATTCGACAATGCTATAAATAAAACTGTACATTAAGAAGTTAGTTTTGAAAAGCCTCCAAAAGAAGATTCGGTTCAGTAAATTAATACTTACAGAAATTAGAACCATTATACTCAAAATTATACCTCGAACCATTTTACAATAACACAAAGGATTAAACAATTGAGACGATATTTCTTTTGACTTTTTAATATACGTGACTTTTCTTAATTAGTTGCTTAGATAATGGAAATTCTAGTAAAATTTAAATTTAACCTTTCAAGTCCTGAAACATCCTTTTTAACTCCATATTCAACGACAGAGCTTGTTAAGCTATCAAACAATCTTATTTTAATTGTGGGAGACACTTTAGGATATTTAGTTGTTAAAGTGTTTTATAAACAAGTGAACAAAGGGAGATAAAATGGGTTTATTTCATTATGAAAGAGAACAAAGTTGAGATTTTGTTCCACTATTAAAGAAACTAGAATAAATTTTAACAAAATGCATATGGTTACATTTCAAATTGCATGGTGGGTATCTGTTTGTCTTTAATGTGATTTTCTTAATATGTTGATATAGCAGCTTATGGAGTTAAATTCCCATAATACTGTTTAATTATGATCATTTCTAAAATAATGTTATAAACAATATCATCCAACGAAATCCAACAACATCCAATGAAATTTCCCCATTTAATTGCTTAGAAAAGCTGAAAATTATAACTTGTACAGCCATTCCAATGGAATTTTAGAAACCGAGTTCCAGAAGCGTTATCATTTAGATTGTTAGGTTTTGCAAATATAGAATTCCTAATTTATAATTATATTTCATTCATGTTTTTATTCAAAATTAAATTTAATAAAAAATAGTTTACTAAAACACTTTTATTAATACATTAATAAGTAAATATTTATACTACTCTCTAGTATACGAAGTTTTTTACTTTTTAATTCTCCAAGATTTTTAGGAGAAAGTTAGTTTTCGATTAAATCTCCAATTAAAATTCTGATCGTACAGAACGTTTAGAACGATTTTTTATATCTTACACGTGGCTTAACACAATTTACAAATAGTACAAATAGTATTGATAATATATATATATTATTATGGTGATAATGGTTAAAACTGAACTAAACTAAGATGGCTTGGAAACTTTTTATTCATTATTTTCTTTCTGTTCCAAATTATTTTATTTATTATTCCTCTATTTTTTTATTTATTATTTCCTCTGACAAATAGTTAATCACTCAAAGTAACCTTTCCATAAATATGACAAGAGTGTAAGATAATATATTATAAGTATGCCAAGAGTGTAAGATGACTTATTATAAGTCCTATTGCCATTAAAATATTCTGTTTTCTTCTGCGGGTATAATAAATCAATGAATGTTTTTTTTTATTTACACAGTTCTCCAGGGTTTTTTTTTCCATATTTATAGGATTTTAAATCTATAAATTCGGTTTAAAAATTAATTTATAAAACAGTACTACTAACAAAACCCCTATTTTCAAGTTTTTCCGATATACAGATCCTTTCTGGAAACTCATTCACATAAGCTAAAGCTATGAAAACAATTATAAAAATTAAGTACAAACTAATTTGATCATACAACAATTTTTTTAAGTGCAATAACGTACAATAACAAAATTTTTAATATCTTATGAAACGAAATCTGTTTTTTATCCATGTTAAACTAACCAGACTTTCAGTCATTCAGATTCTTTCAATTTTAACACATAAGGGTTTTCGTAATATATAAAAAGAAAAGTCAGGAAATTCTTACTTAATCATTTCATAACTTGTATCTCTTATTTAAAATACCATATTCGTTCTTTTTTCACTTGGATGTAAAAACCAGCTACTTATATAACAGAAAAACTTAATATTAGTCCTTGTTAGTGCATTTCGTAACAAATGAAGGCTTTATTTCTGAACCAGCTGACTCACTTTCCTTTTCAAAGGCTTTTCCCCATATTTCTGAAAGAGAAACGAACCCTCTAACAAGCCAACCAACCCGGAGCAGAAACCCGATTCCGCGGTATAAAATGTTTCAAGTGAATAAGGTCCCCATTCACTACGAAGTTGGATTCAAAACTTGACACTCCAGAATCATCAGCGGAAAGGACACGTGCAATAAAATTGACTCGAATACCTGGACCTCACCCTTTTCCACGAGTACGTTTGACCCGGCTTTGAAAAGCTTACGAAATAGTTTGGGCGGAATGTTTTAATTTGCTCGCTATTACGGGCTTCGAGGTATACGGTTCGCTGCATTCGCTAATTTGGAAACCACGGTAATTGCTCTTTAGGCCTATTTGCAGCACTTTTCTACACTGGAGGATTTTTATGCGTGGGTTATTATTATTATTTTTTTTTATCTTTTAAGAGTCAGACTCCTCTTGCTTATTTAGTCCAACTTGTAACAATTTTTTTTAAAGAAGATCTCAGATTTTTTTTTTCTTGTCTGTAGCCAGTCGAGACATGATTACGGAGATATTTTTTTCCCTACCAAATATGGAGTTGGAAAATCGACATTTACGTACTTAGAGAAATATTAGCAATTAGAGGTGTTGTGAAAAAAATTGAATTTGGAATCGGGAAATACGATAAGCTCATTTCTCAAAATAAGGAAATTTTAAAAAAATCCATCTTTATTAAATAAACAATCATTAATTAGACAAGGATTAAAAGATTATTTTAATAGCTTTATTTGAATAAAAATTGCAAGTTTTATTATTGGCAAAGTCCATCATATTGTTATGGCGACATTGCTTTTTTTAACCGAGCAATATTATTGCAAATTATCTTTTCCTTTAAATATCACATTTATTCTGAAAGTTGCTAAGTAATTTAGTTGAATACATAAATTGTTTTGTAACGTGAATTATTTTTGATATAAAACAAAAAATTTCAGCGATTAATTAATTCATAAATGCAATAAGATGAAGCAAATAAACCACCTCATCTTGGTATTGAAAACAACTCTGGTGTCGTAATAGTCGACATTGCTTCAGCAGTAGTGACAAATATGAAGTTCGAAAATTGAAAAATGGCTAAAAAACAGTACGTATTCAATACATAGATGATGTTATTCAATATAATTAACAAAACATTCCAGGTAGCGATTACATTTTGATAAAAATTCAAATATTAAAAGGCAGTCATTTAAAAATAATGATGTAAAATTAAACGTACTTTCTTTTAGGGGAATCAGGAGAAATTGAAATTAAGTTTATCAAAAACTTTAACTTCAATTATTTTAATCGAAGAAATTATTTAGTAATTTTAGCATTCATTTTTATATAACTATACTTTATCACTCTGTATAGTTTAAGCATTTCCTCATGTTACGAACTGTCACTTGTTATTTTCATAATATTGTAATTCGTTCTTTTTATGAATGTTTTCTTAAAATTAATCTTAATAAAAAGATAAAATTTTCTTACATTCAAACAAACCGTAAAAGTACTGCTTTTAAAATTGGGCTTATGAAATTTGAATTGATAATGAATCATATTGGATATTATGATTTTTATTTTCTCATATACGGAACAACAGAAAAAATAGTGCAATCTTTAAAAAAGAAAAACCGAACTTACTTTTTCATGTTTTAACACTTCCAAAGTTCTAAAAACATATTTTTGGCGTTATACCTGTCTATCTGAGAACTTAAAAACGCTTTGATTTAGACAGATGAAATTTGCTATAAGGTCTAATAATTTTTTTCAAATTTGGGGCGAAATCCATTCAGAAGACTATCTATCCGGTTGCCCAAATATGAGTTCTTACGATAATTACAAAGCAAGAGAGCTATTTGAGTAAAATTTGGTACATACATTTAACATCTGAAATAAAAGTACTTGTAACATTTGGAAATTACTTATTCTAAAGCATGTAAACGCGACAACTCAAAAACGCAAAAATATGAAATCTGATTATTTGATTTTGTGTCTAATGTTGTAGTTCTGTGTTAAATTTGGATTTCAATCGGTTGGAAACAATGCGTCTAATACACAAATTCGAATTTTAAGTACCTATTGTTATATGGATTGTCCAGTGATTAATCATCAAAAAAATTTCTAAGGACTACACGATAGATTCAGTAAAAATATTCAATTCACGCCAAAGATGTATGTTTCGTAAGTATTATTCACCAACGCCATGTAAGGCATTCGCTGCTTTACCCAAGATCCACAATTTTAACTATTGGAAGGGGATAACTCCTTTAGTAGAGCGTATGCGAGAAAGTTTTTGGGAAACCATCTCAGCTGGTTATACACAGTAGCTGTACATTTACTTAATGTGTCTTCTTTTATTCTGTAGGTTTGGTTCCAGAACCGTCGTGCCAAGTGGCGCAAGACGGAGAAGTGTTGGGGGAAAAGCACCATCATGGCAGAGTATGGACTGTACGGAGCAATGGTCAGACATTCATTGCCTTTGCCCGAATCAATCCTAAAGAGCGCCAAGGATGGCGATGTTGCTTCTTGCGCTCCCTGGCTTCTCGGTACGTATAATCAACTTTGCGACGTGTTGTTGTTTAGCCAACCATAAAAATTGTCTTTGTTTGACATCATAAATAACCTTTCGAGCACTGAGATAAAGAAAGAAGAGAAGCTTTCGATTTCAAACATGCTAACTCGTTATTCCAACGAGATTTTTTCTGATTTAGATGACATAGGTACCACCAATTTTTTTTATAAAAAATTGCTTTATGAGCTTAATATTTAAAAATAAACACCATGCTTAAGTAATATACAGAATTCGCTTGCGACTATGAAAAACTAAAAATTTGATGGTACTTTTTTCTACATATTTAGAAAAAACTGAGAAATTTACCGACAAAATCCTTTCCACCATTAAAGACGTCTATCGATATCAGCAATTATTTTTATATGTGTAAGGGAATGTTTTCTTGGAAATATGCAGATTTGCTGACATTCATCTTTTGAGCTCAAGGTTTTTCCGAAGTGAAAAGATATTTTCAATATTTTGTTGTTGTTTTATTACTGTTGGTGTACATGATACTTCACTTCATAAGGTGTCGCAATAAGAATGTCAGTGGTCTTTGACTTTTCCATTGCTATCTGGTGACTTCATAAAACAAAAGCGTAGCTGACCTCATTGGCTTACAACCAAGAAAGTAGTTTAGATAAGCAGATAAAAAATAGTTCAAGTGATTCAAGAAAATTGAGATATAACTGTCTCAATTTTTTTTCAAATTTTTATTCACTAAACCTATATTGATCACCAATCACTGATTAGATTTAAACTTAAGATGGGTTTCGACGCCAAGTTAACAAAAACTTTCGCCAATCGGACGCCACCAAGGATAGCACAGGATTAAAAGCATAACTTGATTGCCATTCAATTTTGTTTTGTAAGTTTGCAGTTGAAATTTTGTGGATTACTACATTTGGAGAATTATCGCTTAAAAAGTTGTGGTTTGGCGATTGTGCGGTAATTCTTTATTGTGACTAATATTAAGGGGTAGCTAAATTAATTCCCATCCAGCTCTACTATTACCTCAGAAGTTGAATTATATGCTTATATTGTCTTCGGCTATAATATAGGGTTTCTGAAAAATACGAACTAATCAAACAATTCAGATTAGATTCATTGTTTAGATATAGCACGTTTCGTCCCAATTTGTCTATTTCTTGATTTTCTTATATGTTCCATGCATAAATCCTACAATTTTAAAATATGTCAAATAGAGCTTCACGCTTCCTAAACAGTTTTCTATATTCAGTGTTTTCAAAAATTAAAAAGGATACTATGATCAATTTAGGTTTTTTTTTTTGGTTGGCTAAATAATGCAAAACATTTCATTTCTCCTCCTATATATCATTCTGCAATTGCTTTATTATATATAAAACAAACTAATGTAATACTAATAAGAAATGTTTAAGAAAACATAAGGTAAACATTTTACAGTTCAAAATCGAAAAAGAGAAACTTTAAATCCTTTAATCTTGGTTTCATTTAAAATATATATTATAGCATCTATATTTAACTTGGTATAAAATAAATGTTTTTGATTATTAGTAAAATTAAATGACGTCATTCTTTAAATTTTCCAATACAAATTATAGAAAATAATAAAATGTAGACGTTGGATTTTAGTGATCTGTAAAAAAATACAAGCTATTTTAAAAAACTGGAATATTATATTTTATTAGACACATTTTCATATGGACAAATGTAAAACATACATACACAAAGTATTTAGAAACGGCAAAATCAGGGCAACTTATTTATAAATTTATTGCCACAGAAACAATGCAAAAAGTATATTATTTGCTTGAAATCCGCATTTTTTATAAGACTTTTAGTCGATTAATCAACACAAAGTTCGTATCCCATTTTAATTAGCAGAGTGGAACTTGGCTTATTCGGACGTTTTTAATTCAAATTCCTTGGAGATTCGATTTTTTTTCTAAATCTTCAAGTTTCCTTTTAACATCTATTAAATTATTGCCTGTAATTCAAAATTATTTCAGTTAATTTAAAGTTAAAACTAAAAAATTTTTAATTGTTTTCATTTCTCGGTTCTGTTAGCAGCCAGTGATTATTAGTGAATAATTTATAATACCCTTAATTCCTTTAAAAATTAAATTACTATATATTGAATTCATATAAAAAATGAAAAAAATTCTCAGTTTCTTTTCTCTTACTATAATTCTAAGTATTTTTTTTAAAAGATAGATGTTTAAAAAAAAAAAAAAAAAAAAAACCTCAAGGTGAATAATGCACTTCATACATTGGCAGTGTTGCACATTTTCTGTTCATTCAAAATTATTTTTAAAATTATTTAAAAATTACTAGGAAATTATTGCCTTATTATTGAAATTCTGAACTATTGAAACTATTTAGCATAAAAATAAAAATAAATTCAATAAAAAAATTTATAAAAATAGTCTTTTATTCTGATTTAGAAACAATTTTTCTTATTTCGATTTTTCTTTTGAAGAATCAGCTCCTTCAACATCGAATTTTTACTGCTCCAACGTTTATTTATATAATAAAATATATTTTATTAAGGAAAGAAATCAATCAAACATATAATTAAAGAAATTTTTGTGTCATTCGTTTCACTTCAAAATAAATTTATTTGCAAAAGTTAACATCGTTTAAAAAATTTTATAGAATATTATTTCCAAGTATTGATGTCATTAATACCCTATTTAATACTTCTGGTAAATTTTTTGCACTTTTTAAACACTTACAAATGCACTGATTTATATACTTTTACACTTGCAAATATCCATCATATTTAAAAGCCGAAAAGAAAAAAAAAAGAATTCTATAGCTTTCTAATCTTGTGCCTATAAAAAATAACATATATCGATACAACATAGTCCAGTCAAACGCACAATCTCAAAATAAATACAATTTAAAGAATTTTATCCATGTAGCTGAAATGTACGTTTATTTGAAGAGTAAAAAAACAAAAGCATTGCGATATTTCGAAATTCCCTGAGAATCATGAAATGGTTTCGTTTTATCGGTGAAATACAAAACTTTACATTATTTTCCTCATTTTCGGAAAAAATTTATCGAATTTCAACCTCCTAGAAACTCCCACCGCCTCCCTTTTTCGGAAGTATCGGAATAAATATTGGCATTTCTTTCCAAAGTGCCTGTTTCTTTCCCAGCATTCCCCGCAGGTAAACAAAACAGTACAATAATGATGGACAGTCTGTTCAGGAAAAATATTCCTC
>JAPMOR010035711.1:1057459-1089580 GCA_026543865.1 Argiope aurantia
TGAATGAAGTCACTGTAATAAAGATAAATGTTTCATTACTCATAAATTTTTTGAATAAAAAAAATCATAATGAGCAGCATATGACTTTTTTAATCTCGTGGCATAACAAATTAAAAAAAAATATCAATAAACAGTGATTTTGGCTAATGTTAATAAGATGCTTTTGATTTTATGTTATTTATTGCCTGATAGTTTTTTAATCTTAAAAATATTTACATGAACCATTTATTTTGAAAATAGAGTAAGTCTACATATATACATGCAATTTCAATAAATATTTTATAATCTTTTAGGAGTTATAAAAATAGGCTTACCACATTTTGAAATAAACGGTCCATGTATAGATATGCAATTACTTATTATGAATATGAATTTTTCTTTTGTATGGATGAAGGCGGTTGTGCAAAATTTTATATGTATACTATTTATATATTTATATATATATATATATATATATATATATATACAATAATGATAATTTATTTAAAATATAATTCACAATTATCAGTAACAACTGAAGTTGAGAGCATGAGAGAAAGATATTTGCTCAGCGTTTTATTAAGCACAGTTAAATAGTTCAGAATGGAATCCTAATATGTTTAAAAATAATTCTTACTTCTTAAAAAAATTGAGAGAAAATGCTCTATATTTTATGAAGTATACTATATTTTTGAGATAAAGCATGTTTAATTTTAAGGAGTAATTCATATATCCTGAAAACAAGTAGGAAAATATGTTAAATGATTCACAGAAATGTGGTCATTCTTGCCATTCTACTTACTTTCAACTCATGTTGTTACTTATAATAAAATGTTTTATTTACTTAATAAGAACATTTACTTCCTTTTTGTAAAAATATATATTCATTTTATTCATTATGAAGAAATCCTTCAATTTTTTTCAATATAATTGTATTAACTTTTACATGGTCCTAGACATTATAAAAATCCAATCCAGATAGTTAAAATGAAATGAACATTAATTAGTCATAAAAGTCTACCATATTTATACTTTCCTTGATCCTATAGTTATGTTATCTTGATTATAATGAAAAATACTAATAAAAAGAATAACATTTTAAGGTCCAAAAAAGAAATTAGATATAAGTTTTTTAGGCATATTTCATCACAGTTTAAATTTATAAAAATGTATGCTAATCTCCCCCAAACATTTTGCATTAAACTGAGAGAAAAATTTTATCTCGATATGTATAAATGCATAGTAGCATATTTGATAGGATATCGTAAAAAAACTATTTGTAATATGAATCAATTTAAAGAAGCCTATTTCTTCCTTGTAAATGTGATGATCGAATAACTCACATCTGACTGAGTTCTGAGAAAGAAATTTTTATCCTTATTTGTAATACTAAGCAAATGAGAACTATTTGACTCCTTGCATTTTAATAAAAAGGATTCGTAAGTGTAACTCACAATTATCCACCGTAATTTTTTCTTTTATTTTTACTTTATTACCCATACTAAGCAGTTGTGAATTGTTTGTCACCCTACACAATAAAGCAAATACGGTTCGCAAACGCATTTTAAGTTTCGAGTGCATATTTATTTGAAACGCAATCTCTGAATATTATCATCTTAATATCTCCTG
The DNA here is from genome assembly GCA_026543865.1 of Argiope aurantia. Classification (NCBI taxonomy): domain Eukaryota; kingdom Metazoa; phylum Arthropoda; class Arachnida; order Araneae; family Araneidae; genus Argiope; species Argiope aurantia. The sequence continues at coordinate 1,059,068 of JAPMOR010035711.1, forward strand.
TACACTTCTTTAATAATTTACTTATTGGGCAGTTTAATAATGGAAATAAGATTTTTTTTCATTCTAAAGATAATTGTTCACTAAATGTTAAAGGCTTAAAATCGTAATTTTATCTGTTTCTCATTTTTAAGAAACTGCCAATAAACTTTAATATTTTGATTAATGTACCTAAATTAAAAATATATCAAAGAAACATTTTTTATAATACACATAAATAGAAAAAAAATATTCTACAAGGAGACAAAATACAAATATTTGAAAGACGCTCAGGATAAGAGATATTATTTTATAGGAACCGATAGTTATACATCAAGCTTTGTAAAACAGTACAAAGAAACTCTCAGAGCCATATTTGATTTTATTTTGAAAATTTTACGAATAAATGTCAAATTGATTCATCAACTTTAAATATTAAAATTAATTAAAAAATATCTTTAAGAAAACCTCTGATAAAAATGGTATTTGTTCAACGCCCACTAAAAAGAACCTACCTAAAATGTCCAATAAAATAAAACTAATTTTGAAAGTGATGGCAAGATGTCTTAAGTATAACTCTCATAAATATGGTGTTCAGAACTCTCTAAACGTACTTGTTTCAAAATGTTATATAAAACAAAAACTGTTTTAAATTAATTATAAATTATATAAAATGATCCCCCTTAAAGAATGGTGTTCAGTACTCTCTTAACAGCACCTGCCTCAAAAATGTCATATAAAACAAAAACAGTTTTACTTTGGGTGAAAGAGAGGTGAACGCTTGTGTTTTAGACAATCAAGCTCGGAAGCTAACCACCTGGTCCCCATGTGTCGTCTAAACAGGGATGCATCGGAAGTCCCAGGAGGCTGCCGAGAAGCTCAAGGAGTCGGACCTCAGTTCAGAGGAGCACCTCTCCCAGCCACAGACCAAATCCAGCACCGAACAGCAGCAGCAGACCAACTCTGGCACCACATCGACCGTCCAGCAGACATCCTTTCACCACCACCCGCACCAACAGCAACAGCAGCAACAGCGTAACCACCACCACCAGGGGTCCTCTTCCTCAACCTCTTCGTCTTCGAGGGGCTCAAGCCCCATCATGGGGGCCCCCTCTCATCACCATCCCAACAAAGAAGACCTCAGATCTTCGAGCATCGCCTCACTGCGAGCCAAGGCCATAGAGCACTCAGCTAAGGTATTTGGAGAAGGCCGAGGAGACGCTCCTCCAGGGGTCGGAGATGGGCCCCAAAGGTCCAAAGACAATGTCGTCATGATGGACAGACCCTCCATACATTCCATTGGATCCCTTTTCTAAAGATGGTACGTTGTTTTTGCAATAAAGAAACTAATTCCATTGATCAGATTTCCTATTCCTCAATCTGTGACTATGATGGCAAAAAAATGAATCATATTTGGTTAAAATCTAGTCGCCAAAGTTTGAGGCTGAAATTTTATCGTCTGACACTTTCTCACTTAAAGAGATAGTGATATTTGGCGGGATATCGACGAGCACTGGACGGTATAGTGACTGCTTGATATATATCCTGAAATGTCCTAAAAGGTTGCTAAAAACAGAATTTCTTCTATACGGAATTGGCTTCAGAAGAAGCTCCGGGATTCACAAACTGTAACCGGACACTTCGAATAAGCACATTATTGTAATGATTGCATCAGATAGAAATTAAACATTAATTTATCACAGCAGATTAAGTTTTAACATTTTCTGATTTGTGGAATCAAAAAGTGCCCATTAAATTTGTTTTAATTAAAATTGAATTATGATAATCTAAGGGCAGTTTTTTTTTTAAGAAATCGTAGGACATTGTATTATGATCACTTGATTCAAAAGATATTTACAACCAGTTCTATTGATACATGATCAGCAATGAATTCTGCATTGATTAAGTAATCAAAACTATTTTTTCCTTTGCAAGAAATATAGCGGTGAAAATAACCATTTCAAGTTGAAATGGTTCAAATGCTTATGTCACCATTGTTAAATTACAAAACTAAAACTCTAGTGAATATATTAAATTTCAAATTAAATGGGAAAATTATTTTGAAATTAAAAGCATCCCGAAACAGATTTTTTAATTATCAAAATTAAGCTAATGAATAATAATAACACATTATATACTATATTTTATTTAATATGAAGCGCATTATTTATGTCTGTAGAAACATGAATAACATGCTTATCGTTATAAATAGCTTAATGAATATGATGTACTGAAGATTCAAAAAACTAAAATTATGATTCCCAAATATTTATAAATTGTGTAAAATGTTTTTTAAAACAATTCAATATTTTTAAAGAGACTAAGAATATAAATACGAATTTTTTTTTAATTTAATCATATTAAAAATGTAATTTTTTTTTAATTCTTTTTTCCCAATTTTTTCGATAGTTCAAAATAAGGCATAGTATCATAAACTCAACTGTTAAATTTTGTATATAGTTGTTTTCAACAAACTACACTACTGGTCAAAAGTATTGCAAGTTTGTGAAATTTTTCATTTTTTTTTCAAGAATAATCCCCTCAAAAGTAATTTTTTTTTTATTTAAGGAGATATTTTTTATGTTAATACGTTAAATTAGTCTAAAGGCAAGATATAATTAAGTTATTGAATAAAAAAAAAAATTTTAATGTCAAAAAGAATAAAATATAAACAAAATGCACAATTTATCAGTATCGAAAACCATTTTGGTTCTCAGGGGAAAAAATTAAGTAAAGAAAAAATTTCAAGTTCTTTTGATCAGAATAGATAATAAAAGATTTCAAGTTAACTGAAAAGCATTTAATATTTGCTTTTCAGTTAACTTGTTTCTGGCTTCGATCACAACAGCATTCCTTTAGGTATGGAATCCACAAGATTTTACAACACTTCTCTCTGTATTTCATGGTGCCAAACTTTAATTATTGTTTCCTGAAGTTCTCGTTTTGCTCTGGGATGATTCTCAGGTATTTTTTCCCCATTATACTCCATAAATTCTCAATGGGGGTTTAAATCTGGCGAACTTCCTGGCCATGCGGGAACATTAATACCATGTTTTGCAAATACAGCCTTAACCTAAAATAGCGAATGTTTAGATATAGAGGTCAGAACTGAACTGAAATGAAATTTAAAATTAATTGTAAAGTTTGCCTTACTTTTTTCTATATATGGCAGGGTGCTAGATTTTGCTGAAATATACATTTCTGCCTTGGTAACATGTTACGAGCACTACGAAATAATTGATTCTTCAGCACACGAACATAACTTGTCACCATTCGTGGTTCCCTGTACAAAATGAAGTCGTCCGTTTGACTCGTATGACATGCATCCCCACACCATTACGCTTTCTGGGTGTTTTGAAGTACAAACCAGACATTATCTCTTGCTGCCCTTTGCTTTACGTCAAACGTGGCCAGGCTTGTCAGACATTAAAGAAAAGCAACTTTCGTGGCTGAATATAACTTGTCTCCATTCCGAAATATTTCAATTTTTGTGCACCTTGGTCCACTCCAATCGTTTTTCCACATTCCTTCGTTCAGTACTGGATATTTTTTTCTAGTACTTGTGCCAATTTCATAGTACCACCCGTGAACTTTTCTGGCAATGACAGACGTGGACTTATTCCATTCTCTTGCAAGTGTAGCAAAACTTGCTAATCTATTTTTACGGCATAATCGTGTCTATGTAGCATCAGCACATTTAGAAGATAACCTTACACGACCACTTCAAGGCTTTTTATCTACAACTCCTTCAGTTTTGAACCTTTTTATGAGGCATGAAACAGTCGACTCACTGCAATCGCACCGATGAGCAATCTTAACATTTGAAATGTTTTCTTGGTGCATTAAAATAACATCCTGCTGCTTCTCACAAATTAATTCACACATTTTAAAAAGAAATGAACAATTTAAATTGAAAATCAATGCTCAGCGAACACACTCCGACAGTGCAACAAACGAAATGAAATCCTTCGCATTCGAAGCAATTTTATAATAAACTACCGGGATGACACAATTGTTGCAGACGGTTACTTCACAATGGATGACACAATAGCTTGAAACTTCTCCGCCACATTTATACTAGAAAATATCACTTTAAGTGAAAAATATATTACTTTTTGGCGGTTTATTAATGAAAAAACGTGAATTTCTCAAACTTGCAATACGTTTGACCAGTAGTGTAGCATAAGAAAAAATGTACGTTTATAAAGCAAAAGTTACAAAGTTTTAGAATCAAGTCAACTTTTCAAAATATCTGAGATGTAATAAACTTTCTTCAGGTTAGAATAATAGACATTTTACTGCTCTTTTATCTGAACAGGTAAACGAAATTCATTTTTAAAAAACGAAATAGAGTAAATGGCTGCTTTTCATCATTTAAAACTTATTGGAAAGAAAATTTTATTTGATGAAAAGCATGATTTTATTCAAATAAACAAGTCCATCTCTGTCTGCTAGACTGAATGATTTTCCTTTTATATAAAGATCTTTGGACATAATTCTACAATTCTGTATATAAACTGAACACATTAACAGAAATCCTTACAAATCCTCTATTGACGATGAACCAAAGTCGGTATGATTCTGGAATAGTATAATTTAGGATAATTTAATATCATGCAAAAAAATCCATATTGATGAAAATTATGGACAGTATGAGAAGGACTTCGTATAAGCACTTCTAAAAAACTTTCATACTCTTACAGAAAGAGTAATCTTGATTTTTGCTCCTGGTGACAAAGAAAATTATCTGTAAATTTTCCCAGTGTTCATTTTTTGTGTCTATAATAAAGTTGTTTAAAAGATTAGAGTCTGTGTTTTTTTTTAATTAATCTTTGCAGCTTACAGAAACTGATTATTCAAGCCAGTTGGAACAGGTAAATATCCAATTTTTATACCTCTACAATGGAATGATTTTCAATCATCATAAGCAATACAGAAGTCCAGTATAGTGGTTTCTGCGAAGCTTTCTCGTATGTTTCCTGATAAATGCACTTGAGTATTATTAACCTCATGTCATTGGCGAACAATAGTTAAGAAATAGCCTATTATAGTGCTGCAATTAATCATATCACTGATTCTCCAACCTGCCCGAAGGCACACGGAAAAAAATACTGAATGACTGCCGCAACAACAACATTAGCAGGAATTGTGGTTGAGTCCTTAGGGTCATCACCGGCCACGGTACAACTCTTCCCCTCATTGATGGCAGGAGCCAGACTCCCACTTTTTCATGTACCCTCAAGGGTGGCGAGAACTAACCATCATGCCAGAAGCTTCTCATCCTCATTTCGAGGTGCCCTCTGGGGGAATCGGCAATTAATTATTGAAATGCAGTTAATGCACAATAACCAGGGCACCGAGTTTGAAAGCCCATTTTCCTGACTAATGGAACAAAATTTAATGCAAAAATACATTTGTAATCATAAAATTGCATACCAAATTTCTCATGTTTGAGTCCTGTCTTTGAATTATACTTTACATACTTCGGAAAGTATAGGCTGATAGACAGTCAACCCTTGATGATTCTAGTTCTAATTCTGACATCTATTTATACTTTAGAGATTAAATTTGTGTACCAAATTTTATCCACCTAACTTTCTTCCTTCTGAAATCGTTGGACTTCATACTTGGACAGCCAGGCAGATCTTTGGAATAAATTTCATTCAAAATGTAATAAAAAAATCTACAAATTTGGTCTCTCTCTCAAAGCATTTTTGAGTTATCTTGTTCACAGACAGGTATATTTTTCTTAAACATGAGATCTGTCGGTCTTGAGTTCGATCTTTTCAACAGTTACAATACTTTGTTTTTGTATATGAGAAAGTAAAAATGATACACGGAAGTTATTGTTCTTTTCTTTATGATTTTGCCATAGTATAAAGAAATTCTTACAGAAATTTTTTGTGGAATAAATGTCCTGCTTGCTTTTATTTTTAACTATCCTTTTTGCACGGTCATTTCCATGAAAATAATGCTTTCTTAAAACTAGCATAAAGACTTACTTACTTTTCATTTTAACTTTCCTTAGTCTATTACTACAGTTTTATGTCTACATTTCTTCAATGTTCTTTCCAGCAATTCCATATTTTTTTATAAATATGAGGGTTTAGCAGTATAGTGAAGAATTAAATTTTTTCTCGTGAGTTAAAAAAAGGTGGATACTTGCTTTTTTTTATTATTGATCTTCTTGTTGGTTCAGTGGGAAAAGAAGTATTATTTCTTACATAATTAGTGGTAATAAAATATTATTTTAATAATTTGAATAACATCACATTTTTTATCAATTCTCCTTTCGTTAATTATTAATTAAATGCAAAAATGACAGCAATCAGAAATTCATTACTACAAGCCTCATTAGTTTATAGAATCATGTTCTCAAATTTTCTTCATTTTTTTTTGTGGTGATAAATAGATTTTCTTTATTGCAATTGTTAAACTACCTCGATGCTCTCTTAATGATGCATTCTTTTTATTTTTCCGCATCTAAATGCTGATAGAAATCTACATTAGCTAGACAATATATATCTACGAAAAGGATTATGAATATTACATTTTTTTCAATTTTATAAAAAATAAAATTAATATGATTATTTTATTTACAATAAAAACTGAATACTTCAGCGATTCAGCTCAATGACAGCTCTTTAAGCTGGCTTATATTCTTACAAAATTAAATATCTGCATCAAAAAATTCACCAAATTTTTTCCGGTGCATATTTGAATACTTTTTTTCATTAAGAAACACTTGATTTTACTTTTTTTTACTTTAATATTATAATTATTGTAATTATAAATATTGTAGTTATTGTAGCTTTAAATATAATATTCCCATGGTAAAGTAGGTGATAAGTAGGAATAATGATAAAGTATGATAAAGTAGGAATGATAAAGTAGGTGATATGATAAAGTAAGAATGTATACTTTTAATAAAACCGAGAGCATAGTCTTCTATATAAATTATTCATTTTCAAATGTTATTTAATAAACATAAAGTCTCAGCAAATAATTATTATAAGAATAAAGCAGTTAACAACTGCTTATTTATTTTTTAAACACTCTCAAAATACAAGAAAAGTCTTTACTTTATCATTTGCATAGTTGCAATAATGATTTGCCATTTTAGCAATCATAAGCAATAGAGAGAAGAAGAAAAACAGCTTTTTAAAATGTTTCTAAATGCGCACTAATAAACAGAATAAAACTAATTTTATTTTGTTTATTAGTATGCCGGTTTTTTTCTTTTGCTTTTGCATGCGCATACGCATTTTTTCCTGCTTTTTGCTTTGATTTAAAATTAATTCGTGTAAATAATAAGGAGTATTGATAGTATTTTTTTTTCTGAATTCACTATTAGATGGCACAACTGGAATGGATTCAAAATCAATCAGTAATCGATCAATGAAATCAATTGTTAAGCTGATAATTAAGATCTAAAAAACTTAATGCATTTTTTTTAATCTCAAAGTATAAAATACTTTTAAAATCTATCGCGTCAATAATTGAATGCAATATCAATTACAAAATTCCACTGTTGGGCAAACATGTAAAAAATGAAAGTATTTCAAAAAGTGATATGTAGAAAGATACGTTCACTAATACAAGCTTCACAACACATACTTCGTAGATTCTGAAATTCTAAAAATTATTAATAAATATATTTTACGAGAAAATTGAGAGAAAGGAATTTTGCTCTCCAGGACATGAATGTAATTTATAATTTCAACTGTAAGGACTTCCTCTCTTATAGGCGAAAGATTCTGTTATAAAGCATGATAATATTTTCAATTTTCAATTTCAATGATGCACATGCAAAATATTTCCAAATGACAGTAATATAAAGTATTCTAAAGTTTGTGATCAGGGACAAATTTACGCATAAATCACAAAAGCCACAGCTTGGGGGCCTGCATTCTACGGGTGGAATCCAAAAAGATGCCGAGTGAGCAAATGTCATAATCTTACTAATCTGTCTAAATTTACTACTTACATGAGTTTAGAAAGAGCTCCACATCTCAAACAACTTATAACCTCATCAAGCTTGAATTGTGCGTGACAGAAGCGAATTTCTATTTTTATTAAAGCAAATTAAATTATATTCTAAATTTTCAACTTTCAGAGTATGGCTTCCCATGGAAGATGTGAAATGATGGAAAATATAAAAGGTAGCAAGATTTTTTTTTACCAAATATATATATAAAAAAATAATTGATACCAAATAAACATGTGAAAATAAAGTTTGCAAATCTGCAGATTGTCAAATAGCGCACCAATACAGAGTTACAGGGTAGAATAGGCTAAACGGCATTGTTCCATGGTTTAAGAAAGAGGCCAAACCCAAAATGTTACAGTTGCATAGACACTGCCATGATCTCGTTCTCCTGGACATAAATAAGTGAGCAGAACAAATCTGAAATGGAAACGCTACAAACATAATTTTAAATCAATTGTAAAATGCTATTAATTTAAAAAAGTAAAAAGTTTAGTTAGTTTAGTTACATTAACGTTCCATTTCAAAGCTACACTTCAAAAAATAATAAATAAATAAAGACATCAAATATATGTTGAATCATTTTGTTCTTGCACCTATATTATAAGATCTTTTATAATAAACTAACATTGTTATAAAGTGAGATTAAGCTTCTCAAAAATATGAAATATTTTTATAATTAGTGGTATTTTGCTTACTAAAGGTTCTCGTCTAAAGCGTTTTTTGAATAACCATTCTATCTTACTACATTATTGAGCCTTTCTCATATACACACTCAGCGGGTGGCTAAACATATCGTGTATTTAAAAGTTTTATTTAACAGCTCCATTCTTGAAAATGGGCTAATTACCTTATGCACCAATCATATTGGAACAAATTGTTGGAAGTGTCGCTGTTTTTGATAATGTGAGAATCACTATGCGTTGCGTCAATCCATTTTCATGCAAAATGTACACGCTTAGATCTCAAATTAGAAACTGTCAGGTAATAAAGCTGCACAATAGAAGATTTTTCAACTTGACAAGTCATTGTGATGTAAATTATATTGAAACTAACTATGATCAGATTTGATTCCCCATTCTTAGAAATCGAGAGAAATTCACTTCCCAATTCTTTTCTGAAGTACAATCTTTATAAACACAGTTAATTAACATTTTATGAAGAATTTGTTGATATATTTTGAACTTGGTTCCTTATTTTCATAAGTCCATATTCTCATAAGTCCATGCTGGTGAAAAGTTAAAGCCGGTATTTGCTGATAAATCTTAAAAATTGTCGATAAACACGAAATTATTGATTCAAAATGCTCGAAGCTCATTATAATCGACAATATCAATTTTTTAGAAAAAAAATAATAAATACCCTAATAATGGCCACTGAATTTTGACTGTTAAAAGTTTCAAAAATAAGCAGTGCAGGGAAAGTTCAAGAAGTTTGAATAAACAATTGATATATCTCTACATCTATCAATAATGAAGTGCTCTCACGACTGTGTGTGTGCGCGCACGCGCTCTTGAAACATTTAAAAATGCACTGAAGAAAGTACATTTAATTATTTGAATGGATAAATCCATATATTCTCCATACATAAAACAAAATATCCTATATATTTTCAATGGACCTCAAATAATGTCAATTTTTTGACTGTATGACACTATACATACGCTTGTTGTCCAAACAATCCAAAGCTGTGTTAGCATGATAATTTCACTCTATATACTTTAAGAATAAAATGTTAGCTGCAGCAGCGTGAAAAAAAATGAACATGAGATTACAGAATATCTATTATATGCAATGAAGCAATTATAATTAATGTTTCAAATACAGATGTACAGCCATTGACCATAATACTAGTAGTTCCATATCGGCCGCTTTTCTGAACAGTAATCATTATCAATTCAATGCCATATAAGTTGACATTTACTATCGGGAAAAAAATGGATCAGCTTTCATTTAGAAGCAGACATTGCCCCAATGATCTTAGGTCCAATGGCAATGCAGTCAATATTATTGCCAGCAAATGCTACAGACTAATCTCATAATTGAAATAGACAAATCCTATGGCGAATATATTTATCAGTTGCAAACATCTTGCAACAATTTTCTAGGTTATCTGATTTCCCGTGATTGTGTAAATCTTGGCATTTGAACAATAGTCTTTTGCTTGCTTGTAGGTTCTTGTCTTTAAATGTATGAATGATGTGCCGATCATCTTGTGTCGTTCTACTGAGAGGATCACATCTTTGCTCTCTTGCTACCCTGTCACCAGTTTAAAATGTAAAACAACATTGAAATTAATATGAATTCATCTGATAAAAGATATTACAGATTAATTTGATTGCTTGTATCCTTCCTCCAATTATTCTTCAACGCATTAGACCATCTGCATGGTGTTTTGACATCACTTCACATTCAACGGAACATTGTTCCATCATTCAACAGAACGTTCTTCCAACCAGTTCAAATGCTATATGCAGAACTCCCAAGTTTAAGAACAGAATACTTGCAAACAATTTTGTATGATTTCACGTGACGCAAACGCACTAAAATCGAAATTTTTCATTATTACTTTGATTCGAATTTCTACATGTTATAGCATTCAGTTTTGCGGTTGACATTCTTTAGCAAAGTATTCTTCCATAGTTTAATCCACCAGAAATAAATACCTGTTTTAATTAATGATTACACTGCGATTTATTTACGTATAAAGGTAATTAAAAAAAGATGAAAAATTGATCATTTTTTCAGTTGCTTGAATGATGCATTGATGAAGAAACTGAAAAATCAGCCTCTGGGCGGGCGAATTTCGTATACTTCCGCATAGTATACTTCTGCATTAAGACATCAAAATACTGAATTAATCAACAAAAATAGCATATATATCTTTTGATAAGTGGGCTAATAGGTTTCAGACTCTTTCTACAATACGTAATATTAATCCACACTTTTTAGGATGTCAAATTCATATTTATTGAAAAACTAATTTTATGAAAGAAATTTTTTAAATTAAAATTTAATTTTAATCCTTTTAAAAAATACCAAAGATCATAGTTTAATTAATGAAAGTCCAATTCCTTTAGCTTCTCCGTTCAAATAAGAAATTGTCAATATCGATATTTTAAAAATTAGGAAAGTAAAAATAGTATACGACTGCCAGAAGATGTTTAAGGACCTTATCCTAAATCTTCTTATTCACACAATGATATAGCAGCTTGAGGGTGGACACTCACGTCAGCATGGGAAGTTTTCAGGATTGATACTCTATTCAATCTATCTGGGTCAAATATCCTCCCACTGATTTTCTTTATATTAAAAATAATAATTATTACAGATGAAACTCGGTTGCTAAAGATCCACTCTTCGGAATGCGTCAGATGACATATTCTGACTAAATATTATTATACTGAATAGATTTAAGCTTTATCTAAAACTTTCATTTTATATGATAATTCGATAAAGATTAATGAAAATTATTGATTGTTTTCTATCTGGCAGTAAAGATGCTGAATTAACAGAATATTTTTCTATCCACTCTCGCTATTACAGGTGCTTTGTGATAAACCTGACTAATACTAGCCTCTTGGACAAAGATATGACATGAATAAAAAAACATGATTTTGAAGGAAAAGATTTTTTGCTTCCCACGACCACTCAACTTACCCAAAGGTGTAATGCCTGACTGCAAATAACAGAGTAAACTTCCTACTGTGCTCTTAATCATCTCATTATTAAGCCCGGTAGGACGATATATTCATTAACAACAAATTGCCTTTCATGGTGGATCAGACTCTGGATATTTTGTTGATTTTAATCCTAAAAAACACAAGTATTGTTTGATTTCCCTCTTAAAAATCTAACTTGGAACTTAGTCCACATATAAAGGAAGCTAATCAGAATTTTTATCTCAGATAACCCAAAATTGCTTAATTAACAGATGATGATACATTTCCGCCTTGACATTATACCCTTTTATTAGGATTTCTTAAGTAAACTTGGATTGCCTATGCTAGATTATGTGGGAGTTTACAAAGACCTCATGTTAAAATTATTAAGGACTTGCACCTTGCCATGCTCCCACTAAATTTCTTAACTAAACCTTCACTTCAGATGATATCTAGATTCGCCAATATCGCTTCAACAGATGATGATATAATATTGACTTCGATTATTATACTTAACATTATACTTATAGCTTCAACAGATATTATACTTAACTTTATTGTATAATATTGATTCATGTATTTCAGTTGTCTATGGTACACAAAGTAGGAGTATAGAATCAAGTCATTTTTAAACTATTAAAGGCTTGTACCTTACCTTACTTCTTCTAAATCTCAATCTTTTACTTCAGATGATATCTAAATGCTCTGATAAAACTTGAACAGAAAATGGAATGCTTCCCTTTATCATGGACTTGTATATGTTAGACAAAATAGATGCCTAGAATCGTATCACTTTTAAGCTATTAAGGACCCTGCTTCTACTAAATCTCTAAATCAAACTTTTACTTCAGCTGATATCTAGACGCTTCATCATCGAGTGAATAGAAAATGGAATACTTCCTTTTATCATGGACTTAAGTTGCATATAGTAAACAAAGCGAAAATTTATATTCTCATCACTTTAAAATTTTACTGAATACATTTCAAACCTAAGGAATTATTAAATCACTGAGATAATCACCTTGGAGATAGTTTACTGCCTTGGTCTTTTGCAATGCCCTTCTTGTATGATGGCTATTGAAGACTAGAATCGAAACTTCATGACGATTGAAAGAGTCAACAAATCATTTTTTCCAACTAACATAAAAGGAAGAATTATATACGAGTCTTCTCGTTAGAATTCGCTGCAATAAACTTCGGTTTGAGAGCGGAGCTTCAAAGGTTCGAAAGTTGATTCATTGAAAGAATCGCCAAGCAAATAGATACGACACTTGTTAAATTTGTTGAGGGTCCACTCTTTCCCGCCACCTGGTGTGGTATAGAGGTGAGAAGAGAAAGCGGGCAGTAGTTTAGATGTCGTCCAAATCCTGATTCATGATTGCTTGATTCGTACCAAATTAGTCTTACTTTGGTTTCCAAACGGCAATTAGTTATTAACTCCGAGGTTGTCAAATAAGACCCAACCGGAAGACTGCAAATGAATTAAACTATTTTAGAATTCCAATTTCAAAGATTGTTTTAATAATTCTTTCTCCCATAAACTAAAGATTGATAAAAAACGGTTTTCTTCATCATTTCCTATACCCAATGCTCGAAATTCCAGCAAAAAACATATCTTGATCAAAATATTGCAAACAGGTTTCAAAAAGTTTCGATTTCAAAGAATGAATTTTTAGAACTAATAATCATCAAAAGTATTCACATTTCTTCTTTTTGAAGGTCCGATTTGGCATACAGAAAGCTTCTTTCCAACTGAAATCAGTAAACAATTGGACTCAATTCCTTGAATAAATCTGAAAGAAAAAACAAAACAAAAAAGAGATCGAACGTAAATCCAAAAAGAAGAATGGCGGAAAGAAAAAATAAAAGCATCACATTCCTTAAGTAGTGCAAAAGAAAGCCGAGCCCTAAATGCACTTATCTCTTCACTGAAACAACTCATACACATTCTTTTATTTTTATTTTTTTCTGCATCCCGCCCCGTCTCCGCGATAACCCAATCGAATTACTTGATGACGTGTCCAATGAAGTGTCCCCTTGCTTTCAAGAGGATCATCACTCAAATTCTATTGGACTCTGTGGTCTAGAAATGAGAAAACGCCAAAACATAAACTCCTGACATTACTTCGATGACATCAAAGAAAAATGAAGGACGAGGCCGCAGACGGCGCCAAAGAAGTCGCCAAAAGATAATCGCCAATGTGAAGAACAAATAACTTTCTGTTTTGTTACGTTTAAAGACAAATGGAAATATTTTTCTAACTGCCTTCGAGTGAATTGATACAATAAAGATTATATTTTTAAAATGGAGTCTCTGACTGATCTCGGTGAATTTATTGAATATTTATGAATAATTTCTAAATAAGTAACTAGTTTGACATGCCAATCTAAAATAGTAACATAACGCAATTATTTTTTTATATTCATAAATAATCTTATTTAAATTCACAATATAGATCATTTTATGCTAAAATTCTTCGTTCAATTTAAAAAAAAAAAACTGAAAATGAATTTTGGATATCTTCTCTGTCCCAATGGGTTCAAAAAAAATTTTCCAATTGGTTATTTTGCATAAAAATCTTATACCAAGAATCTATTCATTTTATTTGCTCCGTTTTTGAACAATCGCCTTCATATGATTCGAATATGACAAATTAACAGACGAAAGGATCTATTTCAAACAATTTGACACGGGTCTACGAATCTGGGATAATCCTAGTCTATAATACTATCTTTTTCATTGTCTTTTTGATTTATCACATTCGTTTCCACATCAAATAGATAGACAAACTTCCCTTTTTCGTAAACCGGCCAAAATCTCTTAGTTCTATGTAGTTCTTAGTTCTTATGTCAATACTGCATTTCAAATTGCATGAAAGGATATTTCATTCTGAAATATCATTTCATACACGCCGAATTTTCAAACCAAGAGATTCTAACCTTTAGTTCAAAAACTCGTTTCATGATAGTATTTTAACACATTCATCGCTAAGGATGAATTAGATAAAAACTCCATGAAAGGACAAATACTAATTCTTCCAGCTGTTGACATTTTTTATACAAAAAAACAAATGAAAAAAGTAAAGGTATTCTTCAGCTATATATTAGAAAGTTCAATCTAAACTGGCATAAGAGACAAATTTTAGCCCAAAGAAACCTATAATTGGAAGTGTCTGAAAGACGAGATATCTCGTCGGTAGCGTTGAAAGTGTTAAATTTGATTTGTTATCTTTATTTATTTTTAATTTTTTTTTAAATATATAACTACAATATATTTTAATATATATATACAATATTGTCGTAAAGCGCATGTATATAATATAAAAAAAATAAAATTATTAGTGGAAAATACATCTAAAAATATTTTTACAAATTTTACAAAATTTAAAAAAAACTATACTGAAATAAAAGCGATATCAGTAAAATCTTTTCCCCCCTTTTAAAGCCATGTAAATATTGTTTTTATGTAAAAAATGCTTCGACCTCGTTGATAAAAAATGTTAAAATTTCGATTAATTTTTTATTCAAATACTAGCCGCCTTTGGCGACCAGCTGGTTCGTCAGTATTATCGCTCGCTACAATTTTCAATTAAATATTTTAAGTACCTGGTCTCTTAATAGATTCTCAAACAATTTTTAATCTTCAAATTTTGATAGTCATACCAAACTTATACTGTTGTTTAGATAGTTTCGTTCAATTTACTATATATATTTTGCTAATTTGTTGTCATTTCCGGAAAAACTTCAACTTTAATTTCAAATGTAAATGATGAAACTGAAATTAATATTAAGATTTTTTTAATAAAACCAAGCGTTTTATTTTATTTATCATCTTTATTGTTATTTATTTATTATTATTATTATTGAATATGACTATTGCAAACAGAATCGCTCGATATTTAAATCGCATGTGAGCTACAAAATATTTTTCATAATTTATGTAATATCTCAAACAATAATTCAACAAAAATTTCTCAGGTTTAGCTTAAAATTCAGTTTTTAGTTTTGCTTTCAAAAGGATTAAAATGAAATCAATAATAATATTTTGTTCCGACCTATAAATATATTTCAAAAATTATGAAGTCTAAATTTAATGCAGTAAGGTATCATATTCTGAGAAATATTCTCTACACACCAAATTTGAAATAAATGAATGTTTCTATTTTCCACGATCAACTAAGACTTATTTATAAAGTTTTGAATGTTAAAAATTTAGAAAAACTCAACATTTTCATAATTTTAGGCCAATTAATCTTGAGAAACCTGCGCGCTGATTGGCGTATTTTCTTTGAAATGATAGATGGAAAATCTAAAATTATCCTTTTTTTATTGAATAGTGATATTCAAATTTCATAAATTAACTCTTTTTATTTAAAATATTAGTGTTTCAAGAACATTTTGTTATTCGTGATTTACAAGCAGAAGCTTTATGTAAAATCAAAAATTCGTTATTTATTAGAGCATTTATTGAATCAAACTACATAAAATATAATCATTTTCCATTTATACCATTTTAGCAGATCTGTGTCTTACTAAAGGTTTACAAATTAGCTGCGTGGCCCTGATTTGAATGGATATCCTGTTCATATTAAACAAAACTTGCCTTAAAATAAAACTGATTTATTGGATTAATAATATGGAGAGTGTAAAAGATCATAAAATAATTTTTCTTGAATTTATGTTTTAGAAAAAATAATATTTCATATTTGTTTTATTTCCTACAAACATGTGCCGAAAATTATATTTTTGCAGATTTCATTTACAAAAAGATTTAATTTATTTTTAATTGGAGCTTTAATCAATGTGATGGCAACATTTTGAAAAAAGCTAATTTTTTCCCATGAATGCGAAACGTGCTCGTGCAGCTTAAATTTTATTTTTATTTTGTTCGAAAAAAATTGTTGAAAAATAGAGTTAAAATATTTATTTAAAAATTGATTAAAAATAGAAATTTAATTTTAAGGTTAAAACATTGGTATCATTTAAAAGATAAATTTTTGATCTTTAACTTGATGTAAAAATCTTTTTTGTGCGGTAATATTTTCGGAAGTTATAGCAGAAACACGCCAAAATTTCACTTAATTTTTAAATAAATAAAATTCTAATTAAAAAATTCGAAAAAATAACCCGCAGGTGCACATTTCCAGCCTCCAAGGTATACACGTGCCAAATTTGGTAGCTGTAGGTTGAATAGTCTGGCCTGTAGAGCGCCAACACACACACACATATTGAGCTTTATTATAAGTATAGATTTAAAATTTTGAAAATCTCTTTCCTAATAAGCACCTACTATTCAAGAAATAACTACGTGCCAAATGTTTGAATTCTACATCCGGCGATTTGCTTTGTAGAGCGTTTTGATTAATTTTTGCATTATATATGTCATACTATACAATTTAGAGATGGTATCCAATTTATAAACGTTATAATGTCCGAAAAAAGGCTAGAATTAGTCATTGAAAAATGACTAATTCTACAAAATTGAAGTAAAAAATTAATACCGATTTAGCACATTTATATTCTTTATAACAATGATTCTCTTTGTGAATTGCAGACAATGTCATTATATTTAATTTAGATAAAAAATCATATTAACTGGAAATAAAGACGCATTAAAATAATAAGAAAGAATAGAGATAATAAAATTAGAAAACTGTTACAAATTATGCTATAAGAATTTAAAGTATCTAAATATAATTTCCGTGTTTCTTGATTTCTTAATTTGTCTCCTTGCTAAATCATCGAAGTAAAACTTCTTCGCTGATCTCCTTATTCTTATTTTGTTAGAAAAAAATAGTATGAATAGCGACATGAAAATATTTGAAAAAGTTGGTGAATTAGTATAAATGATGTAAAAATTTATTTTTAATATTTAAATTCTTTTTCAGAACTATTAAGTAACTATCTATTAATCCTTTACAAGAGTAATTATATTTTTAATTTTTCAAAATTCACTAACTTAAACCAGAGGTGTAAAAATTCTTTAGAACGATAACTGTTTGTTCTCTCTAAAAATGCGTTGATTTTTTTTTCTTTCCTACAATCATTAGGAACGAAATTACTTGCGAATGTTCACCAAAACGATGCAAAATATAAAACAAAAATTTTTTTGGTTCTTCAAAAGGCGTAGAATCGCTAAAACGACTTCTTACGTACCAAATTTCATAGCAGTAAATTCCATAGATTTGTCTGGACATCGTAGATTTGCACAAATGCAAATCCTTTTGCTATAATTATAGAAAAAAAATCCAAAGATCTTCAGAATAAAATCTTCCAATTAATGAAACTCATTGTAATTAATGTAAGTCAATGAATCCTTTTTTAAAAATTGTAAATAGCAAAAGTTTTTTTCAATATTCCAATATTTCCGAAATTCTATTGCCTGCAACTGTGGTGACTTCTTTTATTTTCTTTATTTAAAAAAACTTTAACGATATGTATGGATTTACGAATTCAGAATTTGAGTCTCATAAGCTTCTCTTCAATTTTGAATGTTTTGCTGTACGGAAAAGAGAAAAAGCTTTAAATGCTTTCTGCTTTATCAAAATCTAAGGCTTCAGCTCAGATAAAATATTTATAGTGAGCCGCCTTTGGCTACAACTTGTTCCATAGAATATGGCTACCCAGGTTGTTAAAATAGAAACATGGAATGCATTTATTTAATATATCTCACTGTTATTTGATGAGATTGAAAAATAAGAATTTTATATAAAAGGTTTATGACAAATTACTGCGAATTAAAATTAAATAGCTTACATATACTATAAAATAAAATCAGAAGCAGAAATATTTCATCACAATTAAAGTTAGAAAAAGTAATTTTTTATCTTAATTTTAAAGTTTGCAAAATGTAGCGATATTAATGATTTAATAGAATAAAGAAATTAGTTTAAATTTCACCTTAAAAATAAAAATATTGTTAAATATTGTGTGACAAATCAAATTAAAAATATTATGAAAATTAGAAGAAAAAAATCATATGAAAACAAAATTGGTATCATTGAAACGGTAATTCTTTCAGTTATAATAGTCATTTCTAAAAATGACATATTACCTTAAAAAAATCGAAAAGTATAATTCAAACCACCAAACTTGCTTAATTTTTCACTAGCATATTTTTTATTTTTAACTTTCGGACTTTCAAAAGTTGATAATGATCTTGCTTGTGAAGAAGCTATCTGAAGCGCTCATGTACAAAATTTCATCTAAATTGGACAAAAATTGTAAATTCGTATAAATGATATACAAACAAGCATTCATCTTTATATATATATATAAATGAGGATTGCATATCCATAAATATGATAATAATTAAAAATTCGTTGGGAAAATAAAATTTTATTAGCTAACGAAAACTGTTTTATAAACTATAGTGTTATCATTTTTGTAGACACACGTGATTTCATTTCAAAACACAGTTGAATTTTTAGTGTTCGTCTCATGGGATATAGCGATTATGATGCAGGCCTTAGAGTTATAGGGTCCATTCATTAACAGCGCCTTGAAGACGCTGGAATTAAATTTACATGTCTTTGTTTCATGTTCAAGATGTCTTGAATAAATATTTGGCGCAGGTTTGGATCGGCAGAGATTAATTCTTTCAGTTTGGCATATTAAAATGCAGCAGAAGGAAAAGTGCCAGTAGAACTAATATTATAAGAAACTATTATCGTTTTAAGGAAATATTGTGTCTTGTGTATGATTTAAGACGCCATAGTAGCATTAAATAGCTTTTAATGATGCCATGGGAATACGGTATCATATGAAGAAACTCGAAAGGGAACTATAGTAAATGAAATTTAAGAAGCTCACATTATCAGACATTTAATAGAAGATTAGTCATAAACGCAGTTAAATCTGACAAATAATTTAATAAAAAATTAAAAGGATTAGACCTTTGAATATCTGTTTCCTCTATGGGATATCAGCAGTGATAAATAAACCATTCAAGCATCAGATAGAAAATGTACCCCCATTCATGGCATAGATTAAGTATAGATTATTGTTTCGTAACACTTCTAAAAGGATGGGAACACCAAATGTACATGAATGAGAAGAAATAGAAGAAGTAAACATATTCTTAAAGGAAGTCCAACAAGCTGAAGAGCGGATAACTACATTTTATTAGAAACGAAAGCTTGAAACACAGAAGGAACGTACGCAAAAATAGTACTTGCAAAAATCAACCAATAATACAAATGCAAACAATAAATGATTAGTTAAATAACACCAGCACAATAGAACTTGGTGTCAACAAATAATTCCAATATTCTAAATGAAGAATTAATGCTCGTCTGAGAACCTTCAATTATGTAGTCTTTGTGACAAGGTATGAAATTTTCTAAAAGGATTTATGAATCTCAGTGGAGAATTTATGAATCTTGATAAAAAAATGAATCTAAAAAGATTTATGAATCTTGTAGAGATATCATCAAAATTCTTGCATTTCTGAGAACTTTCATTTTGTCTCCGAATGGTTGCGTAGGTCAAAACTCGTTTATCTTCAGATGCATTCGGTATAAATGAATAATATTTGTATATCCCACTTCAGGTAATGCTAACATTACAGGAATGCAATATTATAGATACATGATAATATTAGTGATTTGGTATCGAAATATCCTCATTCTGATAAATGAATATACCTTCTAAAGGAGGGAATGACCCATTGCCAGTGAAGACATTTTATATCATAATTCTATGCTATTGGCATATTGGTTAACACTTCATTTATCCTAGAAGCATAGGCAAAATGAAAGTAGCTCATTGGTTAACTTTTACTGTTTCTTATGTTTTGATTTTAAGCTTCAGAAAATATCCATTTTATCAAAAATTAAACTGAAACAGTAAAAATCGAAAAAAAAATATTAAAAAAGCTTAAGAACAATATAAAAAAGAAAAGCATGTCTCCTCTAAAGAATTTAACGGATGTAACAGGAACCTTAAAAAAAATATCACCGAGAAAAAAAATCCGAATGAAAAAAGAAGTTTTTTTCTTTTTTTTCTTTATTAAATTTCTAAAGACACTGAAGTCTCCCTTCTCCCTGTTAATCACTATCGGTGTCGCTTCTTTTCCTTTTTTTATATGCATTTATGTTTCAATTAAAAAGAAGAATGCAGTTTTTAGGACCATGACAATGGTAACTAAACCGAATCATATAGTTCTCATTTTCTAAATTTTTATTCTTTGATTTTATTTATCACTTAAAAATAAAGGACCTTTATATAAAAGTGAGAGAAAAATTCCATCGCCGACTGTTTGATTGTGACATTAATTTATCATTCGAGGAAACCTCTATCAAAGATTAAAATAAGAGCCAACTGCAAAATTCGCAGCTCAGTGGTGTTGCAATTGATGCAAATTATTTTCTAGTTCTTTTATCTCTGCTTTGATATTTCGAATGATGGGAACACTTCTTTTTAATGCTCGAATGATGAAGATATTTCTTTTTCCTTACACAAGTTTGAAATTTTATCTTAAACTAACCATATTTTGCGACTAACTTGTTCGACTAGAGTAGGGTCTGGCTTTCCTGACTGTTACACTATTAATATGAATGTATTTTCCTAAATTTTTCTTCTTGCTAGTTGATGAAATTGAAAAATAGGAATTAAATTGAATCATTCTACTACAAATTACTACGTGAGCAAATTAAAAATTGTATATACCACGAAATAAAATTGTAAATTAAAATTTCTACTTTGGATTTAATACCTAACGAAAGCACTTTTCTTATCTAAATTTTAGCATTTGCAAAAATGCATGATTTATAGGTTTGATGAAATAATGAAATTAATTTGAATTTTATCATAACAATAGAGAACATTTTATACATATATTGTGTAACAAACTAAATTTCAAAATTCATTATAATTCAAAAATAGAAAACAAACGATATTTTTATCATTAAAAGGGTAACATTTTAAGTTTTAATACAGTGTCAAAATCAATTTTGTGAAAATATTTCCAGTTCTAAAAAAAAGAGAACTTTTTGATTTACATTTTTTTTAATCTCTAGATATAAACTCTTGTGTGCCAATAAATATAATAAGGTTTACAAACGTAAGTCAGAATCAATTGATAGTGGAAGAAATTTTTAATATAAAGGACACAGAGACAAATGCAAAAAACAGAGAAAAAAGAAAATACACAAATACAAACAAACAAAAATAAAACAAAATTGCTCACATACTAAAGGTAACATACAATAAATAAGATTATATAATGGAAAAACATGATCAAATAAAAATAAAATATTCAAAATACAAATGCAGAAAGCATTAAAAGTATATATGCAAATATATGTAGGAAAACACACAAAATAAAATCGAAATAATATGGGAATTTTGATTGAATTTAAACTAATTCTTTATTAACATGGAGTGTTAAATGCTTTCTTTACTTTTCATATATGCAAAAAAAGGGTATGCTAAGGGAAAAAACTTTTATAGATAATAAGAAAAATTCGATCATATGATTTTATTAAATATTTTTGTTTTAGATCTGAGTATTAAAAATTATCATTTAAATTATGTGCAACATCTGTTCATTCATTTACATGTGAACCTTATAACTCAAAAATGGAATGATATAAGCATGATATATATATATAATTTTTAAAGTGATTAATTTTAAAGAATTTTGAAATTTTTTACTTCTTATTCATTCATATCTGAGGTCATTCAAATTCAAGCATTTCATTGTGTGTGTTTTTACATTAAAAATTCTTTTCTTTGATTTTCATACATTTGAAAAAATATATATAAAAGCCGCATTCGGCAACCAATTATTTGCCCACAATAAAAATAGAGAATAAATCCTATAATATTATACAATAATGTTTCGAACTAGAAGTTCGAAAAGCTTTTAGTTATTTATTTTAATTATGTGTGCTGATAGTAATTTTAAGTATAATAGTATACCAGAACAATTATAAAATCTGAAATAAAAATAAAATTGTTCCCTTTACGTTTTACACTCAAAACGCATTCTTCATAGCATTTCGTGCCAAGATTCGTTGAAACGTCATTTAAGAATGATCTTTTAAACGACAATCCAAAGAGTAACAATTTAGAGAGTATTGAGTGAATAAAAAGTAAAGAGAAACTATTATTTATAGAAAAAAAGGCAAAATTTTAAATCAGTCACTCTTCAAAAGAAATATGATGCAAACTTCATGTAATACTAGAAATCAAAAACTAAAGACTAAACAGCGTTCAAAAAAACAAAAACAAAAAAATCTTCGCCAAATCTTTGGCGATCTGTCGCCAAAACGCACAACCTACGACGACTGATCAGTTCCGCGGTAGGTTTGCAGTGCGGTAGGGGCGCCCAAGAGTTTACGCCCGATTAAAGCGGAGCGGAAGACTTTATCAAATTGGTGGCTTTTTCCTGCCGCCCGGATAGTCCCGGACACCCCTTGACCCCCTAATGAAATGCGGACCGGACGAAATTAGATCCGGGTTCTATTACTTTTAGTTATGAGAGGAGGGGTAATCAGATTACGAGAAGGTTTTTACGGCCTCAAGAAGAAAAAGGGGGTGGCCAATAAATCTGGCACGCGTCTTCACCCCCTCCCTTTCCGAACTGCTTGCTCTTTCTGATTGTCCCATTTATTGTTACAGTCGTGGTCTTCTGAATTTTATCTAAGTTGCAAGAGAATTGCCACTGTATCAACACATTAGTATATTTGGCTGTAAATGGAAGGCTATTTAGCGAAGATCGTAGACATAACTTTGACATAACTTGATTGCTTCTCTGATTAAAAGTGATGCACTTCATATTTGTCATCAGAACCGAATTAAATATTAACCTACTTTTATTTTTCCACCGTTCAGAGCACTCTTTGTTCATGTCTCTCACATTTCCAATGCCACAATTTAAGAGCTCTCAAACTTAAATCTCAGAAATCTTATTTTTGTTCTTTATTTACCCCAGGTATTTAGAGCGACGAAAAAAAAATAGAAAAGAAACTGCATTGTAATCAACCAGAAACACTCTGAGTAACCATGATGCCTTTGTCAAAGGAGGAAGAGAGAAAAAATTTTGATAATTTTTATGAACTTGAAAGAGAAATAGAAGACATGAAAAAAAGAAAAAGAAAGAAACGAAATGCAAAGAGAAATTTGTTTTAGATTGGCAGGGAGGAATCATTCCCTTTTCCATATAGATTTTTTTTTTCAATTTTGTAAATGTAATTCTCTAAAGAAAATTTAAATTATATCAGCAAAAAAAATGCATTTATTACGTCTTTAGTAATTTCTTTATGATGAAAATTAAAGAGTCCATTCCGATGAAAGATACTTAGATTAACAGAATTTATTACAAAACATAACAGCTCCGTTTTTTCAAATTGATGGATAGGCAGAATTAGAGAGACAGAGTTATGTAATTAATTAATTTATACGCGACTTTTTTTAGAGGAAAAATTTTTATTAATTTTTATTGTGTATTGTATGTGCATTTTTAAATCCGACAGTTATACTCGGTTGGAGGCAAATTGTTAAAAATAGTTCGAAGTTGTTTTCTGCCAAGAA
This sequence comes from Argiope aurantia, assembly GCA_026543865.1. Classification (NCBI taxonomy): domain Eukaryota; kingdom Metazoa; phylum Arthropoda; class Arachnida; order Araneae; family Araneidae; genus Argiope; species Argiope aurantia. The sequence goes on from JAPMOR010035711.1 coordinate 1,083,230, forward strand.
AAAAAAGTTTTCTTTTATTTTAAACTAGCCGCCTTTGGCGACCAGCCGGTTCGCCAGTATTACCGCTCGCTACAATTTTCAATTAAATATTTTAAGTAACTGGTCTCTTAAAGGATTCTCAAACAAAACATTTTCAATCTTCAAATTTTGATAGTCATACCAAACTTATATTGTTTAGATCGTTTCGTTCAATTTACTATATATATTTTGCTAATTTGTTGCCATTTCCGGTAAAACTTCAACTTTAATTAAAAATGTAAATGACGAAATGGCAATTAATATTAAAATATTTTTTAATAAAACCAAGCATTTTATTTTATTTATCATCTTTATTGTTATTTATTAATTATTATTATTATTGAATATGAGTATTGCAAACAGAATCGCTCGATATTTAAGTCTTATGTTAACTACAAAATATTTTTCATAGTTTATGTAATATCTCAAACAATAATTCAACAAAAAATTCTGAGATTCAGTATAAAATTCAGTTTTTAGTTTTGCTTTCAAAAGGATTGAAATGAAATCTATTATGATATTTTGTTCGTGCTTTTAAATATATTTCAAAAATTATGAAGTCTAAATTTAATGCAGTAAGGTATCATATTCTGAGAAATATTCTGGACACACCAAATTTTAAATAAATGAATGAATGTTTCTATTTTCCACGATCAACTAAGACTTATTTATGAAGTTTTAAATGTTAAAAATATAGAAAAACTCACCATTTTCATAATCTTAGGCCAATTAATCTTGAGAAACCTGCACGCTTATTGGCGTATTTTCTTTGAAATGATCGATGAAAAATTTAAAATTATCCTTTTTTTATTGAATAATGATATTCAAATCTTCATAAATCAGTCAGTTTAAGTGATTTGAAATTAACTCTTAAAAGTCAGTGATTTAGTTGATTAGAAATTAACTCTATGACCACCATGAAATCTGTGCTTTCTCTTGTGGTGTATGCATTCTCCTTAATATCCGATCGAATAAAACATCACATACAAAAGTACTACATAGAACTAACGCATCAAAAGTAAACATAACATTTCAATAGTTGCCAAAAACAAAAGAGAGAAAAATGCAATTAATTAGCAGACGATATTTAGAAAAGTACAGATATTTAGACTGGAAAATAAAATTATCTGAAATTAAAAACACGCGCAGACGATATTTTCAAAAGTAAAAATATTCAAACCTGAAAAGGAAAATATATGAGTTATTGCATCAATAAATGCCATAAGTTTGTTTACATCTTCATTATTTTATGAGTCATTAAATATCAAAATGGATCCGGGACTGAATAAACACCCTGTATAGAGAGTGTAAAAGATCATAAAATAATTTTTCTTGAATTTGTTTTTTAGAAAAAATAATATTTCATATTTGTTTCATTTCCTACAGACACTTGCCGAAAATTATATTTTTGCAGATTTCATTTCTAAAAAGATTTAATTTATTTTCAGTTAGAGCTTTAATCAATGTGATGGCAACACTTTGAAAAAAGCTATTTTTTTCTCAGGAATGCGAAACGTGCTTAATCCTCATTTTTATTTTTGACGAAAAAAATTATTGAAAAACATAGTTAAAATATTTATTTAAAAATTCATTAAAAATAGAAATTTAATTTTAAGATTAAAACAGTAGTATCATTTAAAAGATAAATTTTTTATCTTTAACTTCATGTAAAAATCTTTTTTGTGCGGTAATATTTTCGGCAGTCATAGCAGAAACACGTCAAAATTTCGCTCAATTTTTAAATAAATAAAATTCTAGTTAAAAATTCGAAAAAATAACCCCCAGGTGCACATTCCCGGCCTCCAAGGTATACACGTGCCAAATTTGGTAGCTGTAGGTTGAATAGTCTGGTCTGTAGAGCGCCAACACACACACACACACACATTGAGCTTTATTATAAGTATAGATATAGAAGACAATTTTAGGTGTCAATCACATGATATAGCCATAATACATTTTAGATACACAATGTGTAAAAGGCAAGGGTTAGATCCCACACAGTGGCGCCATCAGTCTACGTAATCATCTTACGTAAGTTTTATTTATTTTGTACATGAACTTTTCTAATGAAGTCGGTCCTGTAACATCATAGAATTATTAAAAACCTAAATATCCTGTGCATCTAACTTATAAATTTCTTGAAATTGTAACTTTTTTATTCGTATTGTAGGCTACACAGATTGTAGACTAAACAAACAAGCTTTTTGTTAGCTTTCAACAATGATAAAAAATCACGTGATTAAATATTTGATGAATAATAAAATCGCTTTGTATTTCAGGGCAACAATGCGATCTATTACTGGAAATTCGAAAAAGATATTTTTAAAAAGTTTCCAAAACTCGAGAAAAATTTGTATTGAAAAGATATAAATTTTTAAACATGGCTTCTTTTTAAATTTTGAAATTGTGTCAAATTTATTTTTGTGAAATTATGTTTTCAGAAGTCATCGCATGAAAAATTTAAATTTAGCTTTACTTTCAATTAATTAAAGTTTTTAAAAAGTCACTCAGAGATTCACATTCTCACACTTCACCTGTATGTCAATTGGTCTGGTATGTAGAACTGCAACACATTAACTCACAAATATACACACACTTCATTTACATTTTCATTAATTGCATATTTTTGAATATGGGCCTAAGAGAATGAAAAGATTCTACAATGCGCATGCGTAGATATCTTCTCATTGTTTTCTTTCCCTATTGACTATTATTCTTATTTGTAGAAAATGCCTTATAGATAATAAAAAAACTGATTTCAATAAAAAGCATCCCTAATAGAATTCGAATACCGTAATTTTCTCTATAATCTTATGCTGAGATAAATATACAGCACGCCGTCTAGGAAAAATGAATTAGTACTAAAGGAACCCAATACTCTTCGTGTAATGCAATTGACTGACCACGATAGACAGCGGATCTATTTCCTCCCTTTATTTTCATTCCATATCATTTATCTCTGGCTCCAGAGTTTCTCATTCGATCGCTTCCACTCCCTGAATTATTAAAATCTCGGATCAGAGATCAACTGGTATTTAAAATCTTTGCTCTCTTTTATGAGGGTTTAGGACTGTTAAATGAAATGAATGTCGCCAAATTATTACCTGACATATCATTGATTTTCGACTACCTATTAAAAATTCTTTAATGTGACAAATTTATTACACATTTTCTTTGCAAGTATTACCATTCGCAATAGATTCTGAAAAGAATGTTAGGTTCAGGCCACAGATATGTATTTCATAGCTATCATTTACCAATACCATGCAAGATATTCTCGACCTTATTTAAGGTCCACAATGTTATACGGAGGAAAAGAGATAAGACGTTTATTGGAGAGTATGCTAGAGTTTGCATACTCTCCAAAATTCGGGAAGATCACTGTTGCTGGTTTTCGTTGTAAACATGAGTCTTTCTAATGAAAATCCATTCCGTGGCATTCTAACGCTATTAAAAACGAAAATACCCAATTCATTTATCTTCTAACTTTCACAGTACTGTGATTTACATTTTTATCATGTGAGAACATGAGGTTATTTTGGTTAGGAGGTTTTGAAGATCGAAATCGCGTAGGCAATAAATAAAGTATAAATGGCGATTTTCATCATCATCTTTTAATCGCATATATTTTTTTACCTGCTTTTACTAGTACTGCATTATTATTATGTATGCTTCTTTGAAAGCAGATGCGTTTTTAAAAAGTTGACCTGCTTGTACCAGTATTGCTTTATTATTACGTATGTTTCTTTGATAGCAGATGCGTTTTTAAAAGGTTGACGTAGAACTATGACATCATAGCCGTTATTTCATCTCAAAATCGATTGTGCATCAAAACTTTGTTTGCCAGCTAGAAAAATTGGAAATGAAAGTTATAAAAAATTAACATTATATAGAGAGAGGGGGTAGAGACGCTTAGAAAAGTCTCGTGATTGTTTCAAACCGGTTTAAACTGATTAATGACTTAAATTAATTAAGACAAATAATGACTTTAAAAATAATAATGTTCTCACATGATAACTTGAAATTTGCGATCGTAGATTTCATTTTAATTTTTTGTTCATTTTTTGTCTTGTAAATTACACATACGTTAAATAGAATGCTACTACCTTAACTTTTAAAACTAAGTAGAAAATCACGCAATTAAATATTTGATGGAGCAATGAAAACAGTTTGGGCCTAAGGGCAACAATATGATATGTTGTTAAAAATTAGGCAAAAAAAATTTAATTTTCAAAATTCTGAGAAAAATTCCAGTTAAATTAGCATCATTAAACCATTATAAAATATATTACAGGGAATAGCTGCCCTTTGCAACCAATTGGTTCACTGGGACTGATGATGGCTACAATTATATTTCAATTAAATATTTTATGAAGCTTTCCCTTGACATCTTCCTCAGCAAAATATTTTTTTAACTTTTTGATAAGCATATAACACGTACTATTTTAAAAGTCTTATGCTGTTTCATCTATTGAGCAATGCCTCCCCCTAATTTTCTGTTATCTCACCTAAAATCCGAACTTTAATTTGAAAAACAGAAATTTTTTAACTTTATGAAATGCAAAAACTTTCTTAATGAAATGAAACATTTTTATTTAAAATATAAGAACGAACAACAGAATCGTTTAGCCTTGAAATTTTTTGCGCACTTCAAAATATTTTTTTAACTTAAGTATAAAATCTTCTCTGATTCAACAAAAAAAAATTTCGTGAATCAAAATAAGAAAAAAATTTTCAAATTATGAAAAAAAAAATATATTATACATTCAATTATATTGCATTAAAAATTAGCAGTATTTAAAAATGGACACATTTTAATAAAAAAAAATTATAATTGCTTTCTAATGAAATTAAAAACCTTAATCCTAAAGTACAACAAATTTTGAAGAATATGTTAAAAGTATACTTTAATTTAAAATATGTTCACTATGAGGGGAAAAAATGTTAACTTCATATTTTATCAAAGAAAAAAAACTAGGAGAAAATATTAGGAGCAACAATAAAAATGCTTCGAGTTTCACTGCAACAATGAAATATAATATTTCAAAATATACTTAAAAGGTTCTTTAATTCATTAAAAAAAGAGAAAAAAAATCATCCAGCAAAAAATATTTGTACCAAGGAAAATATTTTTATGATGTAAATAACATTTTTCTGCTGTAATATTTTTGGAAATTATCGCGTAAAAACACTAAAATGTCTCTTAATTGTTTATTAATTAAATTGTTAAAAAACTCTTTCTGAAGTCGACAGTTTTTTGCACCAAAATACATATATGCCAAATTTGGTAACTAGATCGAATAGTCTGACCTGTGGAGGTTGAACTCATACACAAAAATTCATATTTATTTTTAGTGGAGGTTAAAAGTTAAAAAATAATTTTTCAAAATATGAAAAATTATCCTGATAATTTTTTATCTGTATAATTATAATTATTTTATTAAAAAATAGAAACAATGATTTTAAATATTTAAAGTGAGAGTAAAAACCATAAAGGCATTAGTAAAACAATGCAGTCGGGAAATAAAGCCACAAAAAATTAGATGAAAAATTCAACCATGAAATTTTGATGAATCGCAATATTTTAGACTTCCCTGAGTGACACATTGAAAGAATGTCTGTCTGTCGGTATATAAACATGAGGCATGAAATTTTGTATATGGCCTTTGTGCAAAATTTGCAAATTTACATATATACTTCTGCGAGAAGACTTTCTGTTCTTCCATTTTTGTCCATATAAACATAGTTATTTTGCCTATACGATAGTTAAAAAACGCAAATAAATGGATGGAATAATATTCAGCACGTAGAATTATATTGACTGTAGATATGCATCAAACTTTGAGTCGAATCCGTTTAAGTTTTAATTATCTGGTGGTTTGTTTATTCGAGTGTATATTAATGCATTATCTTAAAATGTAGCAACGTAAAGAAATGAAATTTTATATGTGTTTTTGTGACCAAAAGAGTATATCTGTATCAATATTGGATCTAATCTGACGGGAAAAAGATTTCTAAAACATACACTCGATTTTCTTTCTTATACTAATATTGCCTCAGTTTACGCAAAAATTGGAAAAGGTGAACACATGTCAAATATTGTTCTTTACATTGGATACTAAGTGTTTATTGTGTTAATCCGGCGCACGACTTACTTGTAGGGTTTAATATTTCCTCTGTGGTACATTCTGAGGATTCAGACTCTTTTATAGATAAATGTGCAAAATGAACCATATTGCTTAGATTTGAAGAAAAATCGAAAAGAGAACATTCCCTATGGATTCTCTAAGGCTCCAAATGATTAAATTCTTGTACATATTTATTCAAAATGAA
>JAPMOR010035711.1:1089980-1104922 GCA_026543865.1 Argiope aurantia
CCTGTCTTCTATATTTTGTTCCATTCTGAATTCAGTGATCAATTCAAATCATTTATGAGCTACATCTTGCAACCATAATTTAAACGTGAAAATCTCTTGTAGTTCCAGATCATTGCAAGCAAAATTAAAGTTAAAACGCTTAAGCATTTATGCTATACTATTTATAGATCCAATCAATCCTCTTAAATGGGCAGAAGCTCTTCCAAAGTTTATTGAAAAACCAGGCTGAAAATATTGTAGACAATAATGTCGATAATCACAAAATGGCATATAGCCAATTATTCTATTTTCCTTATCTTTTTCTTGGCATCATATTTTTCAATCGTCTCACATAAGCGAATCGAATAAAGAAAGCATGAGATCTTCATGACAGCCAGTAATCTGAAACATAAGATATATCCCGTATATCTTGTTTTGTAATATACTATATAGATATTCTTTTTTTTATTATTATTATCGCATGCTTATTTTTAGGCTTCCAAATAAGAAAAATCCCAATTAATCGATCAAACAGAACAGAAAAGAAATCTGTTGATTGTAAAGCGATCTTACGATCTTTGGGTATAAACCAGAATTCAATTTTTACAATTCAACGAGTTTCACAAAATAATAAAAATAACACAATTACCTCACATATATTTTTATTGATAGAATGGTAATATTAATATTAAATAGTTTCCTTAGCTTATCTAGGTCAAATCAAATAATAATATGATCAAAAACACTGAAAGAAAAAATTCAATTGCCATTCTCTTGGAATATTAGTAAAGAAAAAATAGTCTTATTTCTGCAGTAATAAACATAGGTGGCGATTTATAGACGTGTAATAAAAGAATAACGTATATGAATATTTCATAATCATGACTACAAATAAAAATTCTTCGTTCTTCCTTTCCATTTTAAAGAACTGTTCTTAGATTTGTTCTTCTTTTAACCATTGTTATAGAATTATTGGAAGAAAATAATTTAACAATTTTTATTAATATATGATGGAGAAAATCCTTTAAAATTAATCATCTGTCTTCGATGATTATTTTCTTAAAAAATCATTATCGTTTGCAGTATAAAATGAGTTTTTAACCAATCAACACAATTTTTTCTTCTTATAAAAAGGCTTCTAAAACATTTCAATATTTGTTGGGTATTTTAAAATAACAAAATGTTTCTTGAAATATTATAATTTTAATTTATTTTCTGGGTGATCAATAATAATTTAACTGATATTAAACAGGGAAAAAATTCATAAAAGAAAATATATATATTTGTTTTAGACATGAAATTGGAGCTGTTTTAAATGAATTCTTTTCACCTCCAATGCTAAAGTGTTAAAAGGAAACATTTCAATAGTTGTAGAATTTTGAGAGAAAAAAAATTATGCGGGGTTTTAAAATTATCAGAGATTTTTCCAGGGTTTTGTTAACAGTTGTTCAACATGTTTCTAAAAAAATCTATTTAATAATAATAATAATTTTAACAGCATAATTTATATATTATTATTTTTAGCAACGATATTCTAAGGTGTTAAAGTATCCAATGAAAAATGAGTTCTTATGTACTAAAGAATATCTTTTTCAAATATAAAAAAATTCTAAAAAGATTTCAATAAATCAAAAATATTATAAATTACTGAAATGTTTGTTGATATGATCATTAACTTTTATTTTACGGAGGTTCAATAATTTAACTGATAGTAAATTCGCAAAAAAATATTTCAAAAAATTCGGACATTCCTACAATTTACAGTACAGTCCGAATTTTACAAGTACATGACTTACAGTACAAATTTTACCTGCGGGATGTGAACTAAAATTTCAACCTCCATTTTCCGCCTTGACAAATCCATAACTCACAAATAACTTCATCTACTTACTCGTTAGTCGTGAAATCTTATATCTAGCATGTCAATCGTATATGAAATGCCTTCATCATATCTTACACAAAATCTTATATCTCAATTCCAGAAATCGCTTAAACTAAGCCTTGAAGCAGCGCCTTCTCTTTTCTCAAGCTAGGTCCCATGATAAGAAATGATTTACAGGAACTAAAATTTCATGGGGAAAAAATAAGGAAAATTGAAATAGGATCCCATTTTAAAAATTATCATAAATGCTCGAATGGAATTCTGTCACATTCCTTGATTCAATCGGTACGACTGGTCATTCCTACTGACCTGCGGCGAATTTGAAATTGATGGTAAAACTTCCTACGCAAACCCTAATCTCCAATTTTATTTTTGCTTATTTCGCCTGCGAATATGCAAAGGTCAAGTTGCAATCAGAACCCAACAGCCTCCGGGATGTCCAATGTTAAAAAAATAATAATCGGTAAAGTAAAGAGAGAGAGAAACACATATAATATATACTGAAAAAAATACATATATTTTGTGTGAATTTTAAATTACAAGACTTGTATGTAAAAAAAAAAAAAAATACTATTTTTGTAGAGTAGAATTAACTTATTTAATTCGAAACTACCAAACCCGCATATATATATATGTGTGTGTGTGTGTGTGTGTGTGTGTGTGTGGAAGGAAAATTTTTAAATCAAAAAATTCAAGTAGCATTTTTTAAATATAATATTTACGATTTTATAAAGCTCAATGTGTTATACTTATATAAAGCTCAATGTGTGTGTGTGTGTGTGTTGGCGCTCTACAGAAATGATCATTTAACCTACAGATACCAAATTTGGTACGTGTATACCTTGGAGATCGAGAATGTGCACCTAGAGACCCTTTTTTTGAAATTTTAATTAGAATTTAAATTATTAATCAAAAACTAACTTTCCAGCCAAAAAAAATATCTTCATTTCCCCGCCGCTAAATGAGTAAGGCTTCAGCATTTTTTTCCCACGCTAATGAGGCTTAACATTTTTCGGCCGATTATTTCAAACGATTCTGTTTATTTTCTTGATGTTTGATGCATTTAAAATTAAATGTTGTGAATTAATCGATCTTTCAGATTTATTCTGAAGTACTTTTGAATTAAAATAAAACAGAATAAAGGAAATTAAAAATCTCAAATCTGCACAGCGTTACCCCAACTGGCGCAGAAAAATTCACGCATTTGCGTTACCGTAACTGGCGTTGAAAATTCATGCATGCGCATTGTGTTCTGATTGTTTATATCTATTTTCAACGGGAGCGGACTTGATTTAAATTATTTTTAGGTTAGTTGTATGCTTTTGTAATTAAACTGTATTTATGTTAGTTTAAGTTTATCGTTTTTTAAGTAATTTTTTTTATCTGTTTTCGAACGATCATTTTAAACGATTCTGTTTATTTTCTTAGTGTTTGATGCATTTAAAATTAAACATTGTTAATTAATCGTTCTGCTCATGATGAATCTAAGAACATTTTGTTGAAAAATTCTTGAGATATTACATAAATTAAGATATATATTCTTTAGTGCCCATAAAGTTCGAACACTCAGTGACTGTTTTCAGCAATCATATTATTAAAAAAATGCTTTGTTTCAGTAAAAAATATTATTATATTAATTTCAGATTCATCCTTTCCACTTTAATGTAAAGCATAAATTCTACGGGAGCTAACAGAAACTTAGAGAGATACATATTATGTTATGACTGAAGGCCTTTATAATACTATGTGTCAATATTATAAAGGCCTAATTATAATTTCAAAAGCTTCTTTTTGTAAAAAGACTATAATTCCGTACACGAGAAAGTAAATTATGTTTCATCTCGAAAAGAAAACTGATGTTATTTGTATTTTTGACCCCTCAAGTAAAAAATGGATTGTTATTTTTAATTTTGATACCCCCTTGAAAAAATATCCAGCAATAAGACATTGAAATAGATGTTTGATTAAAACTAATATTAAAGGCGTTTCTCCAGAACTTAAATTTTGGTAGTATTTACCCCAGAGACGAAATATATAAATATTAAAAATAGCATTTCCTTTTCTTTTTCATTCGCCAAGTGGAAGATTACTTTAATAATCTGGCAATCCTCTTCTTCTCGTTTTAACTTGATTGGACTTTTAGAGACAAACATCAAACAGCCCATTTTTTGTGAGACAGTCAATTTTATGGTTTGACTTCTATGAAATGGAGATTTTATGCTTCTATCTCAAACACCAAAACGAGAAATATTTGCCTAACACAAAAATTCAGTGATTTCCTTTTTAACATTCAGCATCAACGTGCTTTTCATTCTTTCATGTCTAAATAAAGATAGAGATTTATACATACTTACAGATAAACATGTGAAATGCCAAAAGTATGAAAATTTGAATCTCTCTACACTCACAAACATAAATTGAAGCGTAAATCCTTCGGATTCCTTTTATCTATTCAGTGAAAGAAAATACAGTTGTGAAATGTAAAATTTTATACATTTACTAGAATTGAAAATATATATGTTTTATTCTTTGGCTATAAGGCCATGAAATGTAACTAAAAACATTCTCTTTGATAAATATTTTTACTGTGCATCATTTGTAGAGATGGGTCAAATTATTAAAAATTTCACATTAAAATTACAACTTTATGTCCTTTCATGAGACTTAGGCTTTGCCACGGAAAAGGGTTCCTAAAATGCTCATAGGTTTAATGAAGACATTTTTTCTTCATTTTAACTAGTCATTTAGGAATATCAATAGGCGATATTCTTAAATAAATATCTATCGCCTTAAAAATTAAGATATTCTATCATAAATTAGAAGAGAAATAGATGAAAAATTTAAAAGAAATTAATAAGGGTCTCAATTAATTGTTAAATATATATCATTCGGACAAATTTCCTTTAAATGTGAAGTGCTCAGAACCCCTAGTATACCAGTGATTTGATATCTTTTCAGGCTAACTACCCTACTTCCGTGTTTTGCTTCGTGTTTTCTTTCTCTTTACAGCAATGAACTCTGAACCCAAGACAAGCTACCGTTCTGTTTGCTTCTAATTTATCAAGGACATCTAGTATTTCACGTGTCAGTTGTGCACGTTTAGTTTTCAGAGAGATGATTCAATATGATTCCTTAAATATCAGTCAGCTGATAGCTAGAGATCTAAGGAATCTGCAAGAAATCAAGCGGAAGTGTCACTTACTGGTAATTGGCATTCTAATTAGTCAACATTCTTAAAGACAGATAAAGGTTTTAAAAATCTCAAGTAACGCACAAAAAGTTGAGGCTGGAAATGCTCATAGCTCTTTACTGCATTTTGGTCTTGAATCATTTCGAAAACTTGCCAGTCAAAACGCTAGCCTCACCTTTTCGTAAAAATGTTTGATGAAAAGCTATTTTGTGAAATTTGAGGTAACTCTTCAGATAATTATAGCATGAGATGCAATGGCCTACAGTGGCAATTTCAGTATGTCTGATAATCAGTCGTAAGCATGAATCGGTATCTGCAAGTGTATTCAAATTGGAAACACATGCTGTTTTTTGTAAGCGAAAAGTTGTAACTGTTAAGAATTCAGTTAACCACGTGATCTCCCTGGGCGGAACTAGCTGCCAATCATGTGTCACGTGGTCCTCCTGTTGTTGTTTAGTATATATTTGTTTTCTAGTAGAAGCGAACTGGACTCCTGTACTAGGGGGAGTGTTATCTCAGCTCTCCGCTCGGCTCTTCCGAGAGAATTTTATGTGTAGTTCTCTAGGCCTTCTACACTATAGCGTTTTCATGTGCCTTTTGTTGTTGATGTTACCAATAAACCCCAGAAAAGACAACATGTGTCTTCAAGTCATTTCACCCAGACCACAATCTTCACTAAATTAATGAATTATTGTGCAATCAAGAAATGCAACGATAATGTATTATTTTTACAGTAACTAAACTGAAATTTATCTGTATTTGCATGAAATATATGGTGAAAAATGCGATGTCACATCAAGCTATCTCGAAATGGAGCACCATATTTGAGAATAGACATACAAATAGTGACGACACTGAGAGCGAGGAAAAACAATCAACATTGACAAGCTTTGGAAATCACTTTCAAGGATACAAAGAATGTTATTGTAAAAATTTGGTCCTGTTTTATTTTCTTAAGTAGTGCAACTAATTTTTTTTTATTGACTCTCATAATTTGATGATGGTAACGTACATCTTAGTCCTTTTATTTACAATTTATATTAATTAGAAAGAAAGAGATGTTCGGTGTTTTTCCGCCACGACTCCAAAAATATTATAGGACAAATGCAATTTTAATACCATTTTAAAATTTTAAAAAGAAGTTTTCGTTAGAAGTATTTATTAAATTGCTTTAAAACTTTTATCTAATTAACTTTTAAAGTTATTTAAATATAGTTTACAACAATGATTTTCAATGTTATAATGGAATTCAAACTATTCTCATTATTTCACCAAATATTAAATCTGGTGCCTTTAATCCATTGTGTATTCTAAGAAATGAATATCAAGTTTCTATTTTATTATTCGTTGACAATGTCGTAATGAACTTTTATTTTCCGATTTTATTTTATTCAATTCTTCATAGAATCTCTAAACAAAGATTGTTCAAGTATTAATTATATTAGGATTGAGCTTCATGTGCTGAAGGACTGAACTTGCTTTCCTTTAATTTATTTTAAAACCATGCTTCAATAAATGCTATAAGATGTGAATAAGTCACATCACAGCAATTTGATGTAGAAATCAATAATGCTTGAGGGTTAAGAAAGTGAAATTACAAAACCTCGGAAGACAATATGTATCTAGATATTAAATATTGCAGGTTAAGGTATTCATGCAATAGTGATGTTTATTTTAATGATTATTCTTCGAAAATTACGCTATTGCTTTTTAATTTGCTCCTTGCCTGACTACGTCTTCTTGATGTTCGTAAATTCTCTTTATATGTTTTAAATATTTATATTTTTCCAATCTAAACTTCTTCTATAAGATTATTAGACTTCTATTTAAAAGCGAAAAATCTATATCTCAAATCCCCTCCCTTTATCCGGTCTGATATTCGAAAACAAATACAGACTTTTTTTTGAATGACCAGTTTTAAAACCTGAAATAATAAAATAATTGTTATGTATTTTTTCCATATCAAAATACAATACAACTGAACTATGAATGGATAAAAGGCTTTATTAAACTCGAATCCAATACGTCTTTGCAATGCCACTGAAAAAGAATAAAATTGTAAGAATGTGGTCACATAATGAAAACAAAAGTGCCATACATATACAATGTATCTAATAATACATTATATTGTATAAAGCAATTAAAATATTCGAAACTAGTTTTGTGATTAAATACATATGGGCATTACCAAGCACAACTCTTTTTTTTTTTTTTTTTTTTTTACATTTTGCCATAATGTGATGAACAGGCATGGCATAAAATCTTTTTTATTAATATTCGGCTAAATAAAATTAAAGCTATTAACATGCCATCAAAAACATTGATATAAGATGGCGAAAAAAATTAAGTTAACCAATAAAATAAGCAAAGAAAAAATAATACTACAATATCTGTACTAAATCTAATGTTATGCACTAATTTTATGGTTCTTATAAATGTTATTTTAGTAAATATTTTAGATAATAACTATATATGGTTTAAAGATCAATGTATACATTGGAACAAAATTTTGCATCTAAAATTAAACAGATTATTTTGAAATAATTGATTATCTTCGTTTTCAAAATTTTGTTAAGATTTTTTTAAATTATGAATTGCACTTTAATGTGCCTTTTCATATCATCAACAATGGCAAATCACAAATGCCAAAAAAAAAAAACCAGTATAGTTGGAAATTAAATAATATTGTAAAGCTGCCCTAATTAAAGAATTACTGTGAGAGTGGGGTTATTATAATTATGATTACAATTGATCTATTTAAGAAATTGGATTTTTTTTTAAACTTTTGTGGGATTTTATTGATTACTGCTTTGTCCCTTTTTAAGCCTGAAATGCAGGAATTTTGGATATTGCCGGTCTGTGTTATGGACAATTATTAGAATATGGGCATCTAAAGAATGCACTGGACAGAACTTAAAAAAATATAGTCCTTTTACTACCATATTTAAGAATACCTAAATTAATAAAAATGGCACTGAATCGAAACCAACTGGAGTGATCTTCTCCGTTGCTCTCTAATAAAGATTTATTTCCCCTTGTAAACTTTACACAAGGTCGTGAACGTTACGAGTGCTCAGATTTTTATTTTCAGAGACATGTGCATGAAAGTTTTATACTTCATAGTAAAGAAAATGAATACACGTTTTGAACGCTTTTTTCTATCTATTGGAATTAAAATTTAACACATAACTACAATTTTATTAGTGAGTTCATATATAAAATTTCATTTATTTAAAGCGTTGCATTTTTTTATTTTTTTTTTATTAACCCCATTTGCATGGATGCAAAATTATAAACCGATAGTAAGACAATTTTTGGACAAAATCAGATCAAAATTTGACTAGAAGTTTTATATTCTAAAACTGTATAATATGTTTCATTTATTCTTCTTCAATTCCTTCCTTTTTCAGTCATCGCGTTTGGAATAATCGCATTTAGATGGTAAATTTGTATACCAAATGTTATTTATCTAACTCTTTATAGTCATCTAACTCTTTGTAGTCATCATATTTACTTGAGAATTTGATACTAACAATTATCATTCAAAATTTGACTAAAATCTTCAAATTTGGTACTAATATTCTTTTCCAAATTTCATTTCCATCTCAAAAGGTTTTTAAATTATCGTGTTCACAAGCAATCAGTCATAATTCCAGAAATGCATTTTTCGAACAAAGGAAACTCCGAAATATGTTCTAACTTTCTGTCAATTGCAATAGTCGTATTTGTATTGTTCGTATGCAAAAAAAAAAAAAAAAAGCCTAAGAAATATATGTTTTTTTGAATAAAAAAAGTCTTGAGGAATCGATGCATTTAATCAGTTGAACTAATCCTTCATTTTGAGGGGAAACTCTTGAGAAAATTATTTAATAAAGCGTCGTATTTTTATACCTTACAGATTTTCGGGGTTTTAGGTTATACTGAACTTGCGTGTAGAAGTTATTTTTACGCATGACAAATGATTTAATTTGAAGTAAAAATATAGAACATTCAACGAAAAACTTTTAAACTGAAAAGTTTCAGAAGCAATTTAAATAAACATACGCAGATTTTTACCTAAAAAAAATGAGAATACAGAAGGTGTTCGCACAGTTTTTAGACGATTTTGATGGAGTGTACAGAAAAAAATTATATTCATATTTTGTGTTTTAAATGTACATTTTGAGAGATCTTGTTCTTAACTAACTTTCTACATCGTAATGTCCATGATATGTTATTCCATCAGGGCTTTTCGAGCTTTTCTGAACTACTAAATAATTGGAAAATTGCTCCTCAAAGAGAAACTAGTATTGATATAAGAGAATTCGTATTATTTTAAAAAGGAAAATCTTATCGTGAAATAGCTGAAATTGTTGGTAGAAACTCCACATATGTCAAGAAAATTGTGTCCAAATTTTAAAATGATGGATTGATTGAAAATAAATGTGAAAAAGGAAGCAAAAGTATTCTGAGTGATGTCGCGAAAAGGATTTTGAAAAAAATCTAGACTTATCTTAAAGTAAGTGCAGTCAAACTTACTGAAGAAACTTCTCAGATCTTAAGCAGAAGTATAAGTGCCGAAACTGTTCGAAATATAATTTGATAAGCTGGATATAAAAGTCGAGTTATTAAAAATAAAGAGTTCATCAGCTTGAAAAATCAGAAAAAGCGTTTGGTGTTTGCAAAAACTTATCAATTGAAGACCATTAACTTCTAGAAGAAAATTCTATTTAGTGAAAAAAGTATAAGTTTGTCAGTGACGGTCGTCGCACCGTATGGAAAAAAAAAACCCAGTACCGCTTTGGATCCAAAAATTTATGTCCTAGAGATAAACGTGGTGGTGACTCCATTATGGTTCGGGATTGTATGACTTCATTCTAGATCGGAAATTTAGTTTTTACAGATGGCTTTGTGAACGATATGGTTTACTTAGATGAACTTCGCAACAATCTAAAGGAAAGTGCTAAAAATTTGGGCTTTGAAGATAATTTTATTTTCCAGTAGGACAACGACCTCAAACACACGGCACGTAATGTCAAAATGTTGTGTCTTTTTTATTGTAAACAGCAATTACATACGCCACACCACAGTTCCCCGACATCAGTGCCATTGAAAATCTGTGCGTCACGCTTGAAACAGCGGTCCAAAAACACAAAATTAAAAACAAAACTCGTTTAAAACAAGTGTTACAAGAAGAATGGGGTAAAATATCTTCAGATACTACCAAAAAGTTGGTCGAATCGGTACCTCGACGTTTAGAGGTCATTATAAAAGCCAAAGGACATGCAACTAAATACTGACTCTCTCTTTCTATACGAGTTATTAAAAAAAATTTTCATTGGTGTATTCTCAATTTTTTGAGGCAAAAATCTGCATATTTTTATTTAAATTGCTTCTGAAACTTTTCAATTTAGAATTTCTTCATTGATTATTCTTTATTTTTACTTTAAATTAAACCATTTGTTATGTGTAAAAATAAGAACATGTTTGCACTTCTCGGTAATGTGTCATTTACGATGAAAGTTGGATTTATCAAGTAAACGTAAAGTGTACTCTCAATTGTTTGAGCCACTATATATTCAGCTGTATAGGCATCAAAATCATTCTTGTAGAGATCTTGTTAGTTCCTTTGGTAGAATTTGCATAAACTCCTGTATCCAAGTCTTTGAATATCAGTTGATGATAATATTCGTTTGAAATGGACAGCACTCTAAAGAATTCTTCTTTTTATAATTACAAGCATTTGCACTTCTATTAACCTATTTTTTTCTTATAAATTTTCTAATATTATGTGGATTCTTTTTATTACTAAAACAGATTCTATCATCAATCATACCATCAATTATATCATTAATCATTTACTTTATATCAATTTCATGTTCTCTCACACACACGGAGGTATTCATATTTCTTCGTAATTAAACCGTTATTCCTACAAAATTTAAAACAATCTTTTTTCCAAACTCGTTAAAAAAAAAAAAAAAAAGAACTTACCCTTTATCCAGTTTGCACGTTTATAATTATTTCTGATTATTCCATTTTTCAATTATCCCTCTTTTTGAACAATTTCTGATATAATGAATTACCAAAGTAACCGTACATTTACATAAAGAAATAAAAATCGCAAAGAATACCATTAGAATGACTAAGATTTTAAATAAAGTGAAGAATTGGGAAATAAAAGCAAGCGATTTTTTAAAAACTCTAGCAGACAATTTTAATTAAAATATTAAATTCATGCTTTGATAATGGCAAAAGAAAAAAAAGCTCTTTTCGAAATTAATTTTAAAAACATTATTAAAATGTTTATTATTATTATTATTATTAATACTTTTAATTACAGGAAAGTGAAAAGGTATTTCAATTAAATTCTTAAATTCGATAATTATTTATTAATTATTTTAATTAGATTCTTTAAATCGATAATCATTTATTTATTATTTTAATTGTTATTTCAAAGTTCGTGCATCATGTGTTCGGTAAATATCATAATCTAAATCTGTTAATTGGTATTTAGCAGACGATTCTTTTCAGACATTTTGTAACTGTTACTATTTTTATTTCAGCTGAAATATTTTTAAAAGGTAAAAGCAAACGATTTTTTCTTTGATAAACAAACGCGAATAAATTACTCTTCTTAGCACATTCGGCTCTATTGCTTGATGTGTTTATATTGCAACCGATGTCTATTGTTTCAGAAAGCAGACTTCAACTATACTGCATTAGAATAACTTGATTCATTTCAGACAGAAAAGAGAAAGTTCGATATAAAGATCATAATTTTATTCTGAAGTGTACTTTATCACATAGATTATAAAATTTATTATTATTATTATTATAAAAAGCTTTCAATCAATTCGTAATTCTAAAAAAACGTATTTTGCTTTCATTGGAGGAATCTAGCTAAGAAAATAATTTTGTTCAACAAAAATGTGAAAATGGTCCAAATATTTCCATGCCAGGAAAATGAAAAGACAGCACAATAAATTCTGGAAGAGACTGTATCAACTTTCAAGAATTAATTCTAAAGCAAAAAAAAAAAAAAAAAAAATTCTGGTTGGCCTAATATCAAGCATTTATCAGATGATGAATGCTTAGTATCAAATAAATTTAATTAATCGTATTAATCACCAAATAAGTACCAACCACGGATTAATAGTCATCAATGAAAACATGATATATTGAGCAAAAATGTTAAATTTAAACCAAAAGTTAATATTTTGTAGCTATTGCACGCCAATGGCATGTAAGTCGTCCTCTGGTATGGCAAATTTATTAGAGAGTATGAGAGAAAATTTTAAGGAAACCTCACCCCCAGTTAAGTATTTTTTTTAATATAAGGATTATCAGTATTATAGGGCAAATATTCTATTGGATATTGAATTAAAACTTCAAATGACAATGTTAATACATACGTTATTTTAAAGTGCTTACTAAACCGCTGTTCTTAAGTGTATGTTTTTTTCACTGTACTAATATAATTCTCTCTCTCTCTCTCCCTTCTTTTTTTTATTTTTTTTTTATTTAGGAAAGAATTTTAACCAACCACCTGCATTTAAAAAAAAAAGACATTGCTTTCTCAAAAGGGTTGCCATATTTATTCGAGGACGAACATGTTGAAATCCACTTTTATTGATGCCCTTTCTTTAATTCATGCTCACAGTCTAACGCTTCATCATAAAGCATGCATTATCAACCAGATAAAAAAAATCACTGACAATGGCAGATATAATCGAGAGAGGAGAACGAAAGAAAAAAAAGATAAAAACTACCTCCCTCGCTTTTCTGTTGAGGGGGAGTTTTGTAAAATCCCAGAGGGGGGTTGGAGAAGACGATCGGAGATGGTATGCGGGTGGTCTGCTTCAACGTGTGTGGCGCGTTTATCAGTTTAAAAAATCTGTCCAACAAACGATTTTGAAACACCCCCTTTAATATAAGGGAAAGGGCTGAGGCTTTAATATGAAGGGGTTTGCTACCTCATTATGACGAGGCACATCACTATCAGGATCGAAATTGACACAAATTGAGGATCTTCAATGAAGTGACAGAACAATGAACAAAACAAATGAGGCAAATGGGATGTTTTTCACCACATTCGCCTCCTTTTGCTACATTTTCAATTAAATATCTGAAAATATGGGTTTGCCATTGTCAAATAAAAAAGTTGCAGTTGCAGGTTTGTTTGTTTTTTCAGTTAAAAAATATCGTTAATACATCTTTTCAACAGTTAAATACATGGAATCGAATCAAAAACACGGAATCCTTCAGTTTCTTAACCGAGACTCTTTCCTGAGACAGCCAAAAAACAGCGGATTTAGAATAATAAAAATCAAAATTGTATTGCATTTTTTTTAATTGGCAAATGGAAGTATTATTTACTTCTGAGAAATGGTAGGTATCCAAATCTTTTAGTACAAAATTTTTCCAATAAGATGCCGCGGCTATTTGAATAAAATTTCTCATTTCAATAGTCAAGGATTTACTGGAGAATATGAATTTCATCAAGACATTTTTTTATTATTATTTTTGCAGTATTTTAAGAGTCATTTATTTTTTTGCCTTCATTTGATAGTATAGGCCGAGCATTTTAACTCATTCAAATTAAAATCAAGTTTTGTAGTTGCTCTATTAGTAGCATTTAGTAGCATCCTAAATTTATTATTATGAATTTGAATTGGTAATTGGTAAGTTGAGTTTAAATAGTCTAAGAATTTAAAATTGTTTAATTAATGTTATTAATTAAAATTATTCAGTTATTATTTAAATACCAAGATCTTGAGCGAAAGAAACTCTTGACTGACGTAGCCTTCAAAAAAGATCCTCAAAATTTAAATAGCATTGATGAAATATTTGATTTTTAAGAAAGGCATACAGTGAGTGATTAGAAAAGAAGCTAAACCCTCTCATTCCTAATATTGAAGGTATTGGAAACGTCCAAGTTTTTCTCTCAAAGATTTTTTTTAATATTCCTCTCCCTCTTCTCAAAAATTGTGGTGTTCTTAAGGGGTTAATATTACTCTACTTATTAAGGAAATATATGAGTGGTTTTTAAGGAAATGCATATTCAGGTATCCTTTGAATGTTCTCTGAAAATCGTCCTGTCCAACAAACCCATCTTGGTGAGAATCTCTGATGAACAAAGCACGCGCACCGATTACTCAATAAAATATACTTAATCAAAGGGAGAAGAATTTCGCAGTGATATCCAGCTGTTTAAGGTGCCTATAGTAGTTTCGCTGAACGGCCGTTTGGTGCCTTTCAGTTCTGATAGAGTTAAAATATTGAATCTGAATTGCCTAGAAAATACGTTGAATTTTAATGACACAAAGCAACCCCATACTAGTACACAATCCCATAGGTACTAGTTAATTGTCTTAGAAAGACTTATAGCAAGATGCGTAGTTCAAACATCATTAAGTTCGATATGCTAAACTAGGTTTGGTCTATTAGTCAAAGTAAACACGGAATGCTTTGATGCAAATGAAGTAAAAAATTCAGCTACAATATGTGAAATAGCTGCAATTTTGGAGAATTTTCAAAGAAAATTTGCCTATATTTGTCTTTCGCTTGGAAGGAAAAAATCAAAGACAATTAAAGGCTCTACCTGTAATAACGTAACATAGTAACGTGATTATGTTTTATGCTTGGTTTGTCTATCTTTATTTTTGTCAATGTTTATTAATCATTATGTAGCAACAATAGCATATACAAAGCGTGTATTTGATATCACAGAGATGCATACTCGTATAATAATGATAGATTTTATAGATTTGAATAAAGATGTTTAGAAATACAGTCAGAAAATTAAACTTTTTTCCTCTTTAATATTTTAGCTCTAAGAATGTTCTTTTTTACAATGTTGTCATTCACTCTCTACATAAAGTTATCAAAACAAAGATCATACACTGGTGT
>JAPMOR010035715.1:0-24508 GCA_026543865.1 Argiope aurantia
AATTCCCAAAAATATAATTAAGTGATTGGCTGCATCATCTTAAAGTGTAGTAAAACTTTATAGATGTTAATAGATTTTAATGAAATTTTATATAGATGTTAAGATGCAGATGTTAATAATTCTATATTTATTTTATTCATTATTAATATTATTTCATTATAAAAAGTTTTATAAGTATATTTTACAACCCTGTTTGTTTCATTGCAGTAATGAAACTCAAATCATTTCCATTGTTGCTATAAGTACTTCATTTTGGATTTTTCTTTCATTGCGAATGATCGTAGTATGAAGATTCGGTTTATTTTTTCATGTTAATGGATTTCAATTTAAATCATGGTTTTAGCAATATTTTTTATTTTTTTTTAAATTCCGGAACAATAATATTTAAGATTTAACTCTAAAAGCGACCAGAAGCTTTATTTAATTAGTAAAAAAATATTTATTGAATAATTCTCTGAGATATTTCATAAATCACGAAATATGTTCTGTAGTACACACCAAACTTCAGTGCTGAATGATTCTACTTTCTATTCTTGCATTTTTATGAATAAAATTCGATTCCGCAAGCATGTAATTCTATTAATTGTTCGATTATTGAATTATAAGTTCATCTGAATTATTTTTTATTCAGTATTTGATTGCCAAAAATTATTAATATCAAATAAAAAGTCAAGAAATTTTATTGAGCAAACCCCAAATTATAGTTTCTTTTAACTTAACTTGAATACTCCTTGTTATTATGAAACCACGCGATTTACTTTTCTCAAGTTTTTGTATAATTTTTCGGTTCTGTGTCTTCAGATCTGAACTATGGAGCTAAATTGAACCAACACTCGGTGCTATTTCACATTTTCAATTGAAAATGGGAAAAGGTGGGGCCTCTTAACGATCTTTTTTACTTCGTCTTACAACTCTCCGATCCTCCCTTTCGATTGTTGTAATACATTTCTGCAGCCAATAGAAATAGCGTTTCTTCTATCTTCCTGAAGGAACGGCCAAACAATCAAATACCTATTAATGCAGACCGTTACAGTTATGAACAAAAGATCGCCTGGGCATCAACAGCGGATTATCTTATTTCGTCCATTAATCATCTTAATCGGAATCGTTAGTTCCATCTACGGTCTGACGTTGATTATACTGTCCGTAGAATAATCTGGAAGGGAAAGTTTATCAGAGGTAATATGATTACTCAGGGAAATTGGAACTAGACCGGGGACAAAGAGGGAATGGACAGACATACCTTCCTGTCCGTAGGAAGAAATGAATTATATAAGGGGCTGTATCTTTTCTTTTTCGGGGCATTGTAACGAAGAGGATGAAAGATTTCTGCTATATTAATTGATCAATTTCATAGCACACTATTTGTTTCTTACCGTTTCAGCAAAAGCTTTCAGTTACAAAACATGCGTCAGTTATTTAAGAATCATTTGTCAGTTATTTAACTCCCATTAGAATATAATGTATTGTAAAATTATATAGCAATAAGATTGTAGTTTTATGAAGCATTGCCAATTAAAGTAGACCAACTCGCAATTTGAGCAAAGCGGAGCTCTTAAAAAAACATTAAAATCAACCATCTTAAAATGCCAAATTTCATAGCTCTTGTTCAGAGGCTCCCAACTATTAGAACATTTCTGTACTTGAGTATGCGTTAATTTATTTAAAGGGCAATGAAACCAATACTGCTAACCATCTCATTCTGAAGATACCTCATATAGCACTTTTACAGCAACAAATTTATATCATTAAAAAGATATTTTTTAAAATTCTAAAGCTGTGTAAAAATTATTCTTTGCAGAAATATTTTCGGAAACTATCGTGAAAGAATGCAAAATTCTCGACTAGTTTCTTTTGAATTAAAATTTAAAAAAAAAACTGGCATCCTCGTGCATATTTCCACCCTCCAAAATATGCCAAATTTCTTTACTCTAAGTCAAACGGCCTGACCTGTAGAGTGCCAATATACTGACATTCCAACATAAGAGACACCCACATTTTTTTCTTTATTACTAGTAACGTTTAATTACAAAATATCATAGATAGTTAATGCTTTTCCAAATATGAAAATATATTCTATCTTCATTCGATTCTTTTTTTATAAATGTCAGCCCCGCAAAATAATCTCAAAAATTGTTTTAATCGTCTTCTATTTGAATAACTGATTATCGAGTGAATTCAAAATTATTTCACTGCCGTTCCATTTGTTAGAAGATGAAATTTGTATCATAAGAATTGAATAAATAGGATCAAATAAAAATAAATTCCGCAAAAGTTAGTTGATAATTCGATTAGAATGAGTAATAAGCTATCTATGTCCATAACATTAATAATAATAACGCATCTTTCTGAGAAGAAATTGTTCTTGAGAAAGAAAATCGTAGCTCTAACTGATTTGTCTATTAATATTTCTCTTCAAACGTTTCGACAAATGCATATAATTTCAAGGATTATTTATGCTTCATTTATATATAATACATCAGAATATATGAAAAAATCTCTGAACTGAATCTTTTTCGATTGCAATCAAATTTATATGTTCCCCATATGAAAAAAATATAAAAATGAAATCTCCTCTTAACACATTTCTAAAATTCCGATATTTTATTTTTGAACTGCATGTAATAATGGATAAGTTGATTCTTAGCCTTCTTGGATGTTTCCTCGGCAAACACTATCGAACGCCGACGACTTTCTTTGCATCAATTAATCATCTTTATAATATTATAACTAAATGATAGAAGGAATACAGATTTTTTCCACCTTCCTGTGTACACGTGTGACGGTGGTAAACTAAAATAACTTTTCCATCGGAGGTAACTGACTTCTTTCCAATCTTCTTATTTAAGTAACTGGTTGCGCACCGAGCAGAATTTTCTTAACTTTGTTGAGTAAACGATAATTAGTCGAAGAAAATTTGGGCGCCAAAAAAAAATACAGTACTTGATTATAATCAGTTTGGATAAAAGTTATAACGTTATTTCATGTTTGTTTTCGCCGCTAATGGGGATTTTAATGTTGAATTTTGTCATATTTCCAGATAAACTGGATTAAATTAGGGTAAATTTTGAAAGAAAAATTCTGAATGTGAAAAATGGCTCAGCTTCTGTTTCAGGTGGATTTCGTAAAGTCTTTTATCAGTTTTGAAGAAAATCTTTTGTTGATCCAGAATTTAAAGAATTAATATCTCAACCGCTCTGAGATTCTAGAAAATAACTCTTATTTAAAATACTGCAGTGTTTCAAATATATTCCGCTTCGTAATCCATGAATAAAAATTGTTAGAAATATTAAATGAAATTCGAACTCTTTTTTCTTATATTAAATAATCAAAATTATGTTTTAATGAATTGAGGCTTTATACAACTTTATTTAGCTGACTTATTTCATTTTATAAAAATTGAATTTTATAACTAATTATTCAATCACTGCCATAGCGTTTTTAAGTTCGTTGATTTTCGTGTTATTGATGGCAATTTTCTGTAGGCGATTGTCGATTTTTTTTTTGTTAGTGATTTGACGAAAATAATTTAACTGTCATCAATGACCCTCGAAATATAATGATACATCAGGATCAGGTACTTTCTATAGAATCAAGTACGTTCCAAATGATCAATGAGGTACTTTTCCTTTGCCAAGCAGTAAAAAAATCGTCAAACTGTTGGAAATTTTTATGGCTTGGCGATTTGGCGAAAATAATTTGACCGTCGCCAACAGCTCTCGGAAACGGAAAAGTATTTGATTGATCAATTTAACTGAATTTTCCTTTCATGCGATTGTCGCAACTTAGTAATAATTTTGAAAAGAAATTCAATACAAAATGTCATAACGTTTATAATAAGGAATTATAAATCAAACATAAAAAAAAATAATATAACTAAAGACTTTTCGCCTTGTAGAAAAGGAACAAAAATGCGTTCTTAAGAGTTTTGTTATTAAATTCTTAAATTAGTTCATTAAACTATAAAGATAGAAGGGAATAAATTAAAATACAACTTAATTTTATTATTTTCTATTCCATTTCACATTTTGATATATATTTAATATAAACTGTAAAATATAACAGATATTCTGAATTGTTTATCTATTTGCTATATCTAAATAAGTTTTATATGAAATTGAATTAAGCTTATTTATATATTTCTATTAAAATCAAAGTATATCAATTTTAACAATGCATTTAAATACATAATAATTTCTTGCTTTTTATAAAGTTTGCTTTCTGTAATGAAAAATATAGAATTACATTTTTAACTGCTCAATTTATAAACTCTGTATTCTTTTCAAATTCTAATAAAAATCAATCTCGCCATGAAGAAAATTAAACAAAACCTATCCTGCATTGTATTCTTTAGAAAATTGTACAACTGTTGATAAATACACGCAACAACTCCCTCCATCAATAAATATGCGAGTTTTTAATTCAGTATCTACGAGAAAATGTGGATGAAACAAAATTTAACTTACCTCTTCACAAACGATCAGAATAAAAGCACATTTTACCCTAAAAACCTAATATTTCACTCGACTTCGAGCAAATCTTCTGAATATATTTCCATACATTAGCCGTTTTCTCAGCAATAATTTATGGTACAAAATTACGAAGAACTTTTCTTTGATTGATCTTTTGAACTTCGATGTGGATGCAATATTAGCTTAAATGAGGTCCCATTTCCTGTCCAAGCCCCGTTCCTTTTGCTTTTTCGGTTAAGTATTGAGGAATTATCTGATCCCTTTGGAAATCGTGCTGGAGGCATTCTAAACGGGGATGATGGAGCGTCCTTCTTAAATGCCCTCCATGTTGTAATGGGATCGTTTAATGGATTTCCTCTGTGGTGATTTAACTGTCGATGTAAACTTGTTTTTTAACGAATGGGTGTAATGAAGATCCCCCTTCGGACGCTGGTGAAGCGGCAGACAGAAATTGAAAAGTGCGAGATGGACGATTTTATCCATGTTGGATTAAGTATAAATGTGCGATTGCTTATGAGTGGGTATTGCTCTTGTTTCATTTTTGCCAGGGGAAAAAAGACAATTAATATACATTCCCAATCGTTTTAATCCTCTATAGCAATCAGGCACAGAATGACTCAGCTTACAGCATTGTATATTATTCCCGATGAGTGATTTCATTCTTTTGAAATGTTTTGCAGTTTTATGACTTTTATAATGTTAGAAATCCAAATAGAGCTGAAGCGTTTTATTATGAAAGTCTGCTTAAAAATTGGAAAGGATTAAATTCGGTTAGTCTAATAATACGTTAAAAATCATTATGTCTGCAGAGAATTACTATTTAAATGTTATCATCTGCATTGAAATTTTGTAACAAAATTATTATCAAAATATATTCTTTTTGAGGAAAGAAGAAACAAATAATATCTTTTGTGTTGCTGTAACTTTCATTTATTTTTTCACTTCAGCCTTCATATGGAAAGGCAGATCATTATAGTCTCAGTTCCTCAAATCTGAAATGACCGATGAGGAAATGCTGCTCAAGATGTTTTCGGTCTGCGATTTCTTTCTTGGACTATAAGGAGCTGACACCCAAAATCTTTATAGTCCGAGATTTCTTTCTCAGTCATAGAAATGATGCTTATGTTTCGGTTGTCAATTTTTTCCCCTTGATATTGCGTTAAAAATAAAGAATGCATACCACTATTGCCATATCCGTAAAAGAAGCTTTCGAATCGCATTATAAACACATTTAATTGCATGCTATGTCATCTTTCGGCAGAACCGGGCTACTATAAGGAAGCGTGCTATGTTATGAAAGAAGAAAAAAGTAGAATAGATATTATAAGACAATTATAACAATTTTTAGTAAACTTTAACATTTTCCGGTTGTTTTTGTAATGATTTTATTTTTTATAAGTTTGTACTTTTTTGTATACGAAGTATCGAGAGAATATTGCAATCTTCAAAAACTAGAATTCGGGATTTTGACGAATCGCCGATTATTAGAGCTAATTCCAAAAGCACATTTTTTGCATTATGTCTTTCTGTGACGAAGTAAAGTCAAAATTGTTACAAAAAATTAGACTCACAGACACTGGAGATCATGCTCTCGAGATTTATTAAATACAAAATTAGTACAAAATATCACCCATAGATGATGTTGTAGAGGTGGCATAACACATAGATGGTATTTTTGGTGTCCAATCTTAAAACCTTGTGTTCTGCAGTAAAATGCAATAAATCCACGTAATTGCCACGACTATGCAGAATAATACAATCCTTCATAAGCGTTAAGTTTATAGGTTGCTGTTTATTGGTTGCTACGTTACTTTAAATATCCTGATAACCAGAGATCGAAAGAAGTGAGATCAGGCGAGCCTGGAAGTCAAAGCTATAAGGAAACAACAGCTGATTTCTCTTTCTTTAGTAAATGTTTATCTTAATAACTGTTGTAAAATCGCGTTTAATATAAAGTGCAGCATCCTGTATAAAAAAAACATTTCCTGTAGGCAGCTACGTTACTCCAGTTTAAAGATCCAAAATGCATATCATGAAACTGTTATTCTAATAGTATATCTTATTTCTTGTAAGAATCACCTGCTCAAAAAAAAGTCTAACGTGGAAGGTTGATCTCACCGTACTATATAGCCTTACGTACTATATAGGCATGGTATCTCACCGTACTATATAGCCTTAGCAGAGTGCAATGGCACTTAATGAACAGTGCCCCCAGATGCAAAGCTATACGTATTCACTTGGCCATTTAAGCAAAAGTGGGCCTCATTCATCCGTAGAATGTTCCACGACCAAGCAGCTTCGTTTTTCATCCATGCAAAGAAGTGCAGGCCAAATGATTCTTGTGCTCCAGTATTCCCGTTGGAATAGCCAATGAAAATTATAAATTTTATAAGGGCAATAACCCAGAATTCGTTTCATTACTTATCAAACAACTAAATAGAACATATCAATAACGTAAGGAACAATTGGCAGACTTGCTACATGCTTCTACGACAACCAAAGTCATATTTTCTACGCATTCTTATTCTACCCGAAAAATAGTCTATTTCACTATTATATTTGAAGAGTTAGTTATCAGTGCGTTCTTTCAGTTCGTTCATTCTTACCTGCAAAGGAGGCGTTAAGTTTTAGAAGGCGATCTTTGAAGATGAGATAGTCGCCTCTTGAACATGCATGTAGTTATCGAATGTGCATCAAATGTTGTGATGCATGCTTCAATGTGTCTGGCGTCAAATTAAATAATGCAAAGATGTTGGCCGTATGACCAAGGAAAATGCCATTAGGAAATCAATTCCTCGTAACAAAAATTTAATTCGCCTTCTTTATTGAATTCAAATTCTTTCTTTATTTGTTTACTGTAAATTATCATTTTTAATCGGTTTTATTTTAGATAAATTCCTTATGAGAAGATTATATATTGTAATAATTATGATACGACTACTCAAATCTACACCGAGGTTCAGGAAATCTTGGGCCCGAAATCACAACTTAATCCAACTTTCCATATCCGCTTACCTCTAACAATGTTGTAAAGAGAGTATAAGCCTCAGTTGAGATTCTAGGTAGATTATCTAACTCAGGGGGAGGGGATGCTGAGGTGTTGAAATGTTCAACATTTACAATTGAATTTAGAAGAAATAAGACATTTGGCGAATTGACATCTCATTAAAACAATTAACTTTTTTGTTAAAGTTTTTAAATTGCTGTTTGATTATTTTTAACATAATTTTAATAGGTTACCATTAATTTTGGTCATTTTGAACATTATTTATATTGTCATATTTAAATCGATGGAAAAACTTTTAAATTTACTTTCTTTACTTAATTTCATATTGTTTAAATGCGCGTTAACTCAAGTTTAACAGTTTGAAAAAAATAATTAAATAAACAAAAAGAAAATAGAAATCTTTATTGACAACATTATGTGAAATTGGCTAGCTTTAGAAAATTTCAGAACTTGTACGTGCTTTGAATATATTTAATTATAATTAGTTATTTATTTAAATGGGGAAGAACAAATTATGTTAAATCTTTATTTCTGCAATAAGTGCTGAATTATGCGATGTCAATGGTGTCATTATTAATGGTCAATTCAATATTTCATTTTTTTTTCTTCTAAGATTAAAAGGAATGTGAAAATATTCACTTGGATGATAATGAAGCTACATTTGCCTCTAACTTGCCTAAAGAAATAAAATATATATATCATTGAATCTATTCTGAAATTAGTATAAACACACTTTGATTGCTGTATTGAAGATAGTATTCTTGTTCATTTACTATTTAGTCTTTAAATTATTATCTTTTATTGCACATATTACAGTATCTAGAAATAAGTTTCTTCAATTTCATTACTAGATACGTATATAAAATAAAAATGTGATTGAAATTTATGAAATATCTGATATCTAAGTTCTGAAAATATTAGTAGTGTAGTGTCATCGAGATATGCTATTGTGCAAAATTTCAGAAACTAACTACTTGATCTTTATAATCATAAACGAAGCGAAGATGAAATATAAGCTTTCAGAAGCTTTGAAATTTTTAATACTTCTAACAATTTCCAATATTCTTTTTACTTAATTAAATTTCTTTGATTACATTTAAGACGGCAGTGCACTTTTAATATTTTCGCCCATTTGTATTTATTTCAAAGTTTTTTTATTTTTTCATCACAAAATATAAGTTTATACTCAACTAAAATAACCTATTTAAATGTATTATTCCTTGAAATAAATAATAGAAGACTGTACAGAAAAAAAATGCATTTTAATGATTTTCTCAAAATGATGTTCTAATTACATTTAAATATCTTTGAGATATTACCATGTGTCTTAATTTTTGAAGAAATTAAATAAAATTGATTAAGAAGATTTCGGTTCAGCATTCAAAGAAAACTGTTCAAGCATTTTATGTTTCGTGTTTTTTTTAGACAGTTTAAAATCAATTTTATTTCAGAAACATATAAAATTCGTATTAAGTTCAGTGCGCGTGCATAAAAATATTTCAAAAAAATAACTTTTAATTACAAAATCCTACTCAGTTTCGTTTTAAATTTTATGAAAAATAAGGTAAAAACAATAAAAAATATTTTAATTATATGTCTATTAATTTTAAAAAAATGATATCTTCATTTTAAATAGTTTTTTTATATATGTTTGACGTATTTATGTTTTAATACATTCGCTTAAAAAATTCCATCAAAATAAATAAATTAATGGTTCACAAAATTGCATATTAATCCTTAAGGACTCCACCTTCTCATTAAAAACAACTGCAAAAAAAGTCGTAAATGCCAATTTTCTTTCCTTTTAAATCAGTCAAAAGAAATGTTATTGTTTATTTTTATTAAATTAATCACAGCTGTACATTTAGGGTCCCACAGACCATTAAAAATTATTAAAAATTGAGGTAGAGTGTCATTATTTATAGAAGCCATTGGCAATATAACCATCACTCATTACAAAAGTTACTTTTGCTTTAATGCTTTCTCAGCCATTGTATTTGAAGACTTAACAATTATTATTATTACAATTGTTGATTGAACAGAAGCTGTTTTATTTCTACCTTAAACAAATGATTTCTTTATTATAATGTGCGAGTTAAAAGAATGAATGATGGTAGGATAACAAAACCTCTACGGTTCGTTTGATTGTATTCTTTTATGTACAATATATGAATACGAGCTTTGATTTATTCTCTGGCATATAAATGGCGGATCCAATGGACTTAAATCATAGTCATTGTGGATATCAATGATAGCTGTAAAAAAAGAGGTAAATTATTATATACATTGGCCTCATTTTTTTTCTATATAAAGAACTCAAATTGGACGAAGTTGGTCAGTGAGTTTGAATGTTTATTAATCTGATATTTATTCTTTTTTGTTTAAAATAAAATAATATCGAAAAGGAATTGAGGATGATTATCTAATTCATATAGTATAGTAGACGTATAATTCTAGCTGTTCACTAAACCATTCTTAAACGTTCTTTTTAACGATCGGATTGCGTTCAATGGTTTCGTTAAAACATTGTAACTTCTGTGTCAATAACAAAGAATAGCTGATTCCTTCACTTTGTCGGTAATTGCAAGCCTAATACCATATCGATCAACCAGCTTATTCCTAGTAGTATTTTGACCAGGTTTTGCGTCTAAATCATCAATTACATCTTGCTGTCCGGAAAAAGGAAACAAGCGCCATCCTTGTTCTCCACATAAGCTAAAAATCTGGTTCATGACCTGAGTTATTTATTTGTGGGAAGAACGATGCACTTCGTTTTCAGACATTTTCCAAAACATTTGATAAATTGTGAAAAATTCTATTGCATCAGTGATGCACAACTTGAAAATCTCCGCTCAATCATCCTCCTTTCTTCACTCTATAATCTTCACCACAACATATCTGAACACAAGTGCAGAAACAATTTTCATTTGCCTTTCCAAGAACTGTAGCCTTTTATGCTTTTTCGTCTCCTCTACAGTTTAGCATAGTTTCCTATGTCTGCTTATATTCACTGTGTGTTTTATCTTATTGGGTGGATCCTAGCGCTTTTTGTAAGTCGAATGACATAATGACTGATGCCGTAGTCCTGCAACTACACTTGTCTCTTTTTTGATTTTAAACCCTTGCTTTTCTTTTTACTCTAGTCAACTCTGAAGACCAGTTGGCTCACAACGAATATTGGATCTATTTACTTTCAGATATGAAGTTATAACTTCATATATGAAATTAAACATATCCATGATACCGCAAAATTGCCAGGCAAAATAAAAGACAAGTCTTATTATTTTAATTGTCTTTATTAAATTATGTTTGTCGTGTACATGATAGTGCTATTAAAAATGTAAATATCTAGTTCATCTACCTACCGTATTCCAACTTCATTTTATCATGTGAGAACATGATGTTGTTTTGTTTAAGGGGTTTTGAAGCTCGAAATCGGGTAAGCAATGAATAAAGCATAAATGGCAATTTTCATCATCATCTTTTAATCGCATATATTTTTTTACCAGCTTTTACCAGTATTGCATTATTATTATGTGTGACTCTTTGAAAGCAGATGCGTATTTAAAAGGCTGACCTGCTTTTATCAGTATTGCTTTATTATTACGCAGGCTTCTTTGACAGCAGATGGGTTTTTAAAAGGTTGACGTAGAACTATGACATCATAGCTGTTATTTCATCCCAAAATCAGTCGAGCTCCAAAACTTTGTTTGCCAGCTTGAAAAATTGAAAATGAAAGTTTGAAAATATTGTCATTATAATATAGGGATAGTGACCGATTGAGAAGTCACGTGATTGTTTCAAACCGGTTTAAAATGGTTAATAACTTAAATTAATTAAGACAAATAATGACTTAAAAATAATGTTTCTCACATGAAATTTCGTAGATTTTATTTTAATTTTTTAATTATTTTTAATTCATTTTACTTAAATTGCACAACTATTTAAAGGAATCCTTGTTTTTCTAATTTTCACCAATAGTAGAAAATCCCACGACAAAAGACTTGATGATAAAGATGAGACGATGAAAACGATTTGAATATTATTGCAACAATGCGTTTAAATAATGCAATTTAAAAAAAATTGGTAAATTTCAGAAAAGTGTTTGCATTATTTTTAAACTAGTATCAATCAAAAGGCGTTTTAAAATTTTTTTAATTTATAATTTGAAGCAGTGTCAAATTTATATTTTTACAACTATACTCTCAAGAATTATTTCGGAAAAACGCCAAAATTCTGCTTAATTTTTAATAAATTAAATTTCTAAATAAAATTTCAAAAATTGCTGCTAGATCTACATTTCTATGATCTAAGGTATATACATATATACACAAAGTGATCAAAATTAAAACACCCCTACTCTGAGCTCTCTATACAGCGAACTACTCAGTGTGAAGGCTCCAAAATTGTTGAATAAACTATTCAATACATGGAGAGACGGATTATTTGAAAAAAAAAATTCCATAAACACCGATAGATGGCGCTGTACAACAAAAAATATGCTGAAAAGACTCACTTTGCAATACATTTTATTCGAAAATGTCAAACATTCAATCACAAGGACCTTATCGATACAAAGGAAACTGCTCCATATTGTTCCCTTCTTCCAGATGTAAAATCTGCATTCTCTGGACAGCTTGTTCAACTGTGGATCGTAATTGGTTAATTGAAATGATTTTCGCATGTAGAGTGATACAGTTTTTCAAGTCTACCAAAGTTACCGGACGTTCTCAATAAGTAAAATTTCTTAAGTATCCCCAAAACCAAAAATCACAGGGATTAAGATGCGTAGAACGAGATAGTTAGGTTGCCGAAAACGCACGACTAATTACTCTTTCATTAGTAAAATTTTGTTGAAGAAACTGTTGTACACATAGTCCAATGTGCGAAGGCGCTTCGTCTTGCATAAAGGTAATTGAATCAAGACATTGGCGGGGTTGCATTTGGGACACAACAAAATTTTCAAGCAAGTTTGGGTGTTTTCTGGTTCTTTGCGTAAATTCTCAAGTCGACGAAACACTCGAAGTGCAGCTGTAGCATTTCTTTTGTTTTTATAAAACAACTTCATGAGCAAAGTTCGAAACCATCGCTGATAAGAATGGCATTTTTCCCAGTTTTATCCCCTTTATGTCTAGAACAGTAGCAGCAAATCAAGGGTTTATGCAAATTTTTGGGCTTACAGTGTGAAATTGCAGTTATAATAACAGTTTCAATCTCTTCTCTTTTTTTATCTACTTTTTTTCATATCAGCAATAGAAATTAGAAGGGGGAAATTCCATACTGTGTGTGTGTGTGTATTTTTTTTTGGGCGGGGTGCATTTTTAGCCTTTCTGTTGCACAGCGCCATTTATCGGTGTTTCTAGAACTAATGTTTTTTCGCGTAATCTATCTCCCATTCGTTCAATCATTTTCGAGCCTTTACACTGAGTGCTTCGCTGTGTAAAGAGCTCAGAGTAGGGGTGTTTTAATTATGATCACATTGTATATATGCCAAATTTGGGAACTGTAAATAAAACTGACCTATAAAACGCCAAGACACACATACACACAGATAAGCATACACAAATTTATTTTCATTATTAGTAGAGATTTAAATATGGAATTCATTAATCGTGAGTTTTTCAGTTGTATTTTGCACATTTTTACAAATATCGCTAATAGCACATAAATATTATACAATTTTCCTAAAATCATAAAATATGGCATAAATCTACATAATTTTGTTCATCATCGTAGAATATTTTGCACTATCGTATAATTTTAAGCAATATTGTACAAAATAATATATCATGCATTACCATCAAGGGTTTTAAAAATTGTAAGAAACATTCTCTATAGACCTTAAAAACATTGGTGTAAAAAAAAAATTCTTGTTTTTGTTTTTCTACTCAAAGTAAAAGCATCCTTTTGTTGTTGATATATAGAAATAACTATTAAACTTTTTGCATTTTTTACAATTTTAAACTTTTAAGTATTTTCCAAGAATTCAATTAGTTTCTAAAGCAATTAATTTATCAATTTTTTTTAAGAATGTATATTTTATAAAATACAGTCTGTCGAAATTCCTTAAAATTAATTATTAAATCGAGGCTTTGAAATTTAATTTACTTATACAATGCATCCATAATTTAATGAAATGTTTTCAAAACAAAAATGCACAGATTGAAGGAATTTTCCTTCAATCTAACATAACTTTATGGTTTGTGAATTTGTTCAAACTGCTTCAGACAATTCTCTAACTACATAAAGAATTCTTTTATCTGCTTCATATTCTTAAATAATTTCACTTTCTTTAAATCATTTTTTAACTTCAGAGTTTTAGATTGTAATTTGACAATAACGCTGAAACTGTAATAAAGCATTTTTTAATTCTACCAAAAAAAAATCGTGAAATCGTTTTCATTATATTCACGGAAAAAGAAGGCATTTCATAAAATCTTCCGTAACATTACTTTGTAATGTTATGTTTTATTTCTACTAAATATTGAATAGAAATGCAATTTATAAATTGAATGGAAGCGGTTGCGAAACATCCCTTGCGACAACCATAGATCGAATGACAATTTCAAATGGTGCTATTGAAGCCATTATTTTGAAGAACTAAAAGTAAAGTGGGCGGATAATGATAAGAAAACAAGAATTTGTAACAAGAAACACTTACAGGGATAAATCAATTTCTCCGTAAAGCTTTATTTCTAAAACAAAGAAAGAAATATCTTGGAAATTCTTTATTCTACTGTGTTTGTCGAATTTTTTTGAATCCGATAGGAATCAAAACCATTTATTTATTTATTTCAAATGCGAAAAACATGCACATGTTCTAAGATCTTATGTAAGAATTTGAACCGCAAACCTTAAATTTGAAATGTGCCTTATTTGTGTGTAAATTGTAAATTGTGCGGTAATATATATTTGATAAAATATATAATAGCAATAATTTACTTATTGTTTCAGATTCACTTGTATATGGTTTATTTCTTTTGATTAAAGCTTCAAATCAAAAAGCAATTGAAATGTTTTTTAGATATACGGTTAGGATGAAAGCAAAATTGCGCTGAAATTAAATGCGTATTGAAATAATCTAAGTAAACAAGATTAACCAAATCTGTAATTTTTAATTGCGGCTTTACCGGCTTTACCCAAGGTATCACCGTGTTACGCATATGAAGGGGGATGGATACGACTTCTTTCTTTATGAATGTATGCGAAAACACTACAGGCAGACCATTACCACTGATTTCTGTTTCATTTAATAATGACTAATATTTTTATGAAGAATTCCGTAATATTCCGTAAAGCATTATAAAACAATATAAAACATTTTAAGTAAGGAAATATTATCTTATGTTCCAAATTCTACCGTTTTTTAATCACTTTCATTTTTTATTATGTTCAGATAAACTATGTAATATAATTAATATGAAAGAGAAAAAATATTTCGAATTCTATTATTGTAAATTTCAATGATAGTAAATTTATTTTTTAATAACTTCAAATTAAAAAAAAAATTTCCTTTTTTTCGGGGGTTTTTTTCCCCCCTAAAGGAAAAGAACTAAAAACAGGCAGAAGTATTTTGTATTTTTAAAAAAATTTGGTTTTACAAAATCACTTCTTCAGTGCTTTAGAGCAATTATAAATAACCGGAAGAAATTTATACTGAACCTGTTTATCTTCGAACGAGTAATTACTGCCAATTCATCCCTTGTAGAAAACTCAACTGCCTTTAGCCCTAAAGATCAGTGAATACTTCAATTTAAGTTTCTTTCAATATTCCCAAATTCAAGAGAATCAACTCATTTATTTCCTCTTTTAAAATCGGAGAAGCATCGCAACATTGAATCTTTACCGACAAAGTAGAATTTCTACGAAACTCTTTCCAGAATCATTAATGAGAGATTCACAAATGAAGACGGGTGATTAATTTATTAGCATAGATTCTTTTGATGCGCGGTTTCCAGTTGATAAGCCTCATAATGGCGGGCAATTAATGGAAGTCCCCATTAACGATAAGTTACTTATTTTGGACTGTAAACAGAATATTACTTGTTCATGCTAATATTAGACCATCTGCATTGCTTCATAAAATGATTCTCAGAAATGTTAGCGTATTTCCTTAAAGTAGTCTCTATGTATCTAATCAAATGAATATTTTACTCATAATTAATAGGGCGAAAAGATTATTCATTTCGGGAAATTTAACTTCACTGATTTCTTCACATAATTTTAGCTTGATTGTTTTATTTGTGTATATACAATATTCTAACGCATTTATCCCTCTTTTCCTAATCCGCTATAGTTTTGAAATTGTGTTTTTTATATACTTTATTTTAATATTTTTCGAACATTATTATGAATTAATTAAATTTAAGTTGGATTCTATATTAATGGTGCCAACGGCCAGCGAATGCGGGAGAAAAGAAAATGTTCTTTGGTTTTCAAAATAATGACAATAATGAGCTGTATAATAGAAACTACAAAGTAAAAAAATAGTTTAAATGAAGATTTTTTTGTATATTAAATAAAGCGTGTATTAGAAACATTGTATTAATTAATTTTATTAATAATTGTCATTTTGAAAAATTTTGCCCTCTTATTGCTTCAAATCATAATTTTTAAAAAAAATATTAAATACGAGGGAGGATCCAAAAAAATGTTTACAAAGCAAAGGACAAATGATTTATTAACAACAGACACATGATATAAATGATAATTAAGAGACATATGTGGCGGTCACTTCTCCACATAATCACCAAACCTGTTGAGGCATTTATCCCACAGCTGAACTAATTTTTTTAACCCGTTTTATTAATAATCAGGTCCTTGGCTATTGAGTCAGTTCTTTGAAACTTTTTTGAACATCACCGTCTGATATGTACCTTATTTCGAATAAGTGTTTCTTCAATGCCGGGAAAAGGAAATAGTCACTAGGAGCCAAATCGGGGCTGTATGGGGGAGGGCTCCAGATCTCCCGCCTAAACGTTTTCAGCAATCGCTGAGTCTGGTGAGCTATATGGGAGAGCGTACTGGAGTCTGGTGAACTGTTAGAGAGCCGGGCATTATTATGAAGGAGAATGACATGTTCCGTCAGCAGTCCAGGACGTTTGTGTCAGATGGCTTCACGCAATTATGTTAAGGTGCCACAATAACGGTTGGCATTAATGGTTTGGCCATGCTCCAGATACTCGATTAGTATAACACCACTCGTATCCCAGAAAACGGTTGCCATAACTTTTCCAGCAGAGGATATCACCTTAAACTTCTCCCTCGTCGGTGATCCAGCGTGCTTCCACTCCATTGTGGCTGTTTTATATGTGGGGGGGGGAGTGAAATGATGCAGCTATGTTTCGTCCCCAGTACCAATGTGAGCAATGAATTGTTGGCCATGTGCGTGATATCGCTGAAGAAATTTAAGGCTGCACATCATTCGAGTGGCTTTATGCTCCTCAGATAACGCACGTGGAACCCAACGAGCACAAACTTTGGAATTCCGCAACACATGCGTAACTATACGCTAAATGGTACCATAGCTCATTCCAAGCTGTGCGGCGATCTCATGCACGGCTACTCGTCGATCCTCTTGGATCACTTCTTCAACACGGATCATTTCTTCAGTTCGGATGTTTCAGAATATGGACGTCTGTTCGCTTCCATATTGAGGTTTCCTACTTGCTCTGTTCGCTTCCATATTGAGGTTTCCTACTTGCTCTGTCCGCTTCAAAAGTACGACACCATTTCGCCACCTGTTCTCTACTCATTGTTTCGTACCCGTACACTTCAATGATTTGTCTGTGAATGTCCCATAGAGACATATTCTTGGCCCATAGTAATCGTATCATGGCTCGCACCTCTGTGCTAGACTAATTCTCTAGACGTCTTACCATTACTGTCGCTGTTTCAGGTCTCAGTACTAAAACTATCTGCTCGAACGATCGGTCTAAAACAACTAGCGCCATCTGTCTCCACTCTAGGTAAAAATATTCCCATCCGCAATTTCTACTTTACTAATACTGCTGCTTGTAAACTTTGTTTTGCATCACCTCTCGCAGTAACAGCTTGTAATATTTCTTTTACACTTAAATGACAAATTTTTGGATATATAATTTTTTGTGAGAGTGAAGCGAATTTTTTATAACATTAAAATGTTTTTGATGTGAAAGAATTGCATAAAATTCCATATTTATCAGCGCAAGCAAAACAAAAAAAATGTTTAAGATTTAGCCTATTTAATAAAGCTTATCATTACCAACAAAATCAGCAACTACATAAACTAATGCTTAAAAAGCTAATTAGTTAAATTTGAAATAGTTTCTTTTCTGTGATTTGTCATGTATATCATGAACTATTCGTGAAATGGTTCAAAAATAAATTTGTATAATTTAATTGGGTAACCGTTTATCTTTTCTAAACTATTGCGAGTTGATTCTGGAACGTATTTCAATATCCTGAAATCAGATAATGAAGAAATCTCTTCTGCTAGAAACTTCCAATCCAAACTTTCATACCACAAAAAATGAGAAAGTGTTCAACACCAGTTT
Source organism: Argiope aurantia (assembly GCA_026543865.1). Lineage (NCBI taxonomy): Eukaryota > Metazoa > Arthropoda > Arachnida > Araneae > Araneidae > Argiope > Argiope aurantia. The sequence goes on from JAPMOR010035715.1 coordinate 18,015, forward strand.
TGAAGTGTTCAACACCAACTTAATAAAAATGGAAATATTTAGTGGAATCGAGTCTTATTTTCGAGACCTTGTGTTGATGCAACAAACCCCCAACCAATAGAATTAATCGCCATTGTTATTTTATTTAAATGGTGTGGTGTTGGCTACTCCATACCGACGACGGGACGTGCCTCGTCCTAAACGGGATGTAGCATGACCAGTGTTTCTTAGGACTCAACCATAGCTGTCACGGAGTTCATAATATTTATTTTATCCGAATGCCTCATGGGGGAAAAGTGTAGCCGTCTTTTGGTTACCCTCTTCATTATCATTTTAAGATCAAATACAGTGCACGTCGAAACCTTTACTAAACGTTTTGGTATATTGTATGTAATTAACTTAAATTAGAATTCTTATAGTGTTTATTAATTAGATGTCCACAGCAATAGTGATCCAATATCTAGTTTCTAAACTATTATAAAAATATTTCTCTTTTGGGAAAATTATCTGAAGAACATTAAAAATCATATTTTATATAGTTTGTGGCATCTATGAAAAACTGAATTAAGAATTTTAGAATTTCCCTAATTTGGTAAATTAACGGCCACTTCGAAATGAGTTGCTTAAGGAACCATTCTGAATGTGGTCATTCAAATGGTTTTAAATGGTGATATGAGAAGTTTCGTAAGTTTTTTAGTGAAGAACAGTGGGACATTTTTTTTAAATGATAGCACGTAAAGAACACCTTACTGAATATGACTAATAGGATTGGGATATTATATAACAAATTAAGCATCGTATTTTTTTAAACAACGTAATGATTGGAGCATTTATAACAATAACAGATTTTCAGCATTTATTTATAGACTTATACAGTATAAAAGACAAATTTTATTATGATTTAGAACATTTTTCCCGAAAGTATATATTCTTTACGTATAATTTGGCATAAAACGATTCCAAATCGTGGCAAAAAAAAAAAAAATAACGGAAACAACAAATATCATTCCTAATTTTAAAAAAATGGGTTAGGGTTCTTAACTTCTGCACTAGACTGAAAATTCTGAACAACTCCCTTTGGAAGTTGCTTTCATAAATCCATCTTTTGTAGATAACGAGGTGGAAGAAAACTTGAAGAAGCCAAGGGATGCAATTTTTGGTTTCACAGATATTGATCTCCGCGCAGTTAGGTGCATTCCACCGCGCGACCCGTTCCACCCCCGGAACTGTTCGGCTTCCGAATTGATTGATTGATTTGATTTATGCCCAAGATTTATTGCCATTTTAACTGACTGTGATGAATGACGTCATTACGTGACGATGTAATTGAGAACAAACGGCGTTGTAACAGGTGTTCAAACAAAGGGACTCGATTGTCTTGCTTTGAAATGGAAAGGTTTATTTCTGGGCGAAAGAAAACTGAATTTCCAGGTAAAAAATAGGTTTTGAAACTTAGGAGAATATGACCGGAATTGGTCTAATTAAAGATATTTCAATTTACAGTGATAGAGAATTAATTTAAAATAATCTGTTAGAATTTTTTTGTAGTTAATTATCTTCATATCGATGGAATTAACTTTTTTTAAGAAATTATTTTAAAGTTAAAAAAAATGGAATAAAATGTTATCATAGTCTCAATTAATAAAGTAGGTTTCTCAAATTGAATTTCCAAATGAAGCAAAAGTAAATTTCATAATTGCTTTTATTTTCTTTGTTTCTTCATCCTGCAAATTCACGTAACCATAGTACTTGTTTAAATCCGCAATTGTTATATGTAATGTTCTTTCATTGTCTTTATTCGCCGCTTTTAGCGACCAGCTGATTCGCTGGGAATATTGTTTGTCCAACTTCTAATTAAATCTCTTATTCATAATTTAATATTCATATTTTCCCAAAGAAATATTTTAAGCATCAAACTATGATAATCATCAAAATCATGTTATTTTAAAAGTCTTATATCTGTTCTGTTCATCGTGTATATAAACAATCTAATTGAGTCAAGTTTCATGACATCATAGTTCTATTAAAAGCGTTACTTTCAAGGTAATCCATTAACTAAATTTTATAGTATTGTAACTTATCTCTCATGGAAACTGCGTAGATATTAAATAAGATACTTTCTTCCTGAGTTTACAACAAAGGAAGAAAATCTCGTGATTAAGTATTTAATGAAACAAATGAACTTCAGTTCAGCAATAAAATCTATTTTTACAAATTATGCAAACAATATATTTATTTTTAAAAATTATCAAAATTCTGGGAAGATATGTACGCCAATTAATTTCATATCGTTATAAAGAAGAAAAAGATTGGATTTTAAGTAATATATAAATCAGCTTTGTGTAATAATATTTTCGGAAGTTATCGTAGAAAGACATAAAAATTGGTAATTATAATATAGTAATTACATTTTCAAAACATTTGCTTTGAGATGTATATTTCCATCCTCTAAAATATTTAAGTATATTTGTGCCAAATTTGGTAGCTCGTGTTGCTCCACTTAAATTTATAAGGATTGCATTTGATTATATTTTCTTTCTATTTTATTCGAATGCAAAATAATAATCCGATTGATGTGCACTATTCAATTTACAAACTATTTGTGGTTCAATCGGAATTATCTCTGACAATAGGTTAAAAATATCTCCCTAACTTCAAGAAATTAAAATAAGATTTCTGATAAATTGTATGAAAGAAAGTTTCCTCTCTGAAGATAATATATTTTTTATATTTTGTTTAAAACAACGTAAGAGCTATTAATTTTTTTAAATTCAAATACTGAAATAAGGATTTCTAAATATAAAATTTTGCTCAATGAAAGTTATTATTCAATAAACACTCATTCCATCAACCACATTTATATCGCCACAATAGACCCATTTAACAACCCAAATACGTAGTGCTATCAATGATAAGATGCTGATCCAAACTAGACGACTGTCCGAATTTGAGAACTCTCTCCTCTTTTTTAACACTTTAAACACATTTAGGATTAGATTATGTTAATTAGCATTTATTGATGGTTTTTTAAATTTATGGCAAATAAAGAAAAGACAAAAATCTGCTTCTGAAACAATGAAAGAATTATTGTGCTGTATAAAATAAAGAAGTAAATAAATATTGTTACAAACCTGCAATTCGGCTTCCCAGCATAGTTTGTTCCATCATCGGAAAGCTGGTTTTACAGTCATCTGTACTGGACGGAGTCCGGGTGTCGCATCGGAGGTCCCAAAGCTTGGCGATAAACCTAGCGACCATTTGGCGACTTGGCGACGAATTTGGCGACTTTGATGCCAAAATAGATTATACCCGAAACATCGAGAATTTTCCCGATCCGTCCAGTAGGAACCGAGATACGCCTCGAACGTTCCTGATTGGTTGAGAGGCTTCTAGCCCCGCCTCCTGAGACCTATAAAAGGGTCTGCAGCTGCAAGTCAGAAGTCAGTAGTAGTCAGAGTCAGTCAGTGTGGACGGAGTAGTAGTCGTAGTCGGAATCGACAGAGCGGAGTAATCGGAAGCGACAGAGTGGAGTAGTCGGACCCGATGGTGAAGAACTGGTCTTCCAGGGATTAACATAGCAGCGACGGAGTCAAGCTAGTGCTGAACTAGGCTGTGCGCTACTGTCTGCAATAGATTCTTGTTGTATGCTACACGTCTCGGCTGAAGATAATTGTCTTCTATGCTGTATATAGTTGTCATTTTTATGCTCTCCTGTGTGTCTTCGTGTAAATAAACGTCGTTGTTTTATTTTCTACTGCCGCCTGCTGATTGAGCGTTCTCTACACCATATAACTTTCACTATCCAAACGAACCCCGAGAAAATTTCGTAACAATATATATGCAGGGTGACTGACGTTCTCTAAAATTTAAAGTCCCATTATAAAATATAATAAAATATTAACCGCTTTCAGTGACAAACTATTCGCTTATCATCTTAATAATATTAGTAATATAAAAAAATGATGAACTACGTGTTATCACAACAAAAGAGAAAATTGATTTAAAGTATATTTGTAGAACAAACATGCAGTTCTCTAAATGATTATGCTTGCAAAGTGGCAAAATTGCTATAATTGTTGAGACTGGTGAAAGGAGTTCTCTCACAACATTATTTTCAGATATCTTTCAAAAATATGTGTATTTATATGGAATATATTTCGTGGTAGTGTACATTGATGAAATTGGACAAGCCCTGTCTGCGAAATCATTTGAATGATATCTAAGTTATATATATTATAATCAGTTTTTAAATATTTTTTAAAGCATTAGGAACTATTGAATTATTGAACTCTTCTCGCAAATAACTGATTTTTATTATAATTTATTTCAGGTGAATTTTGGATTACCAAACATGGTTTATCATAAAATGGATATTCAGACAGAATTTACAACAAGTATACAGCGAATTTATAAAGGTAAGTGGCTTCCATTAAAATTCATTTAGTTTACATTTCTGAAATTCTTTCCCTAAATATTTTCGAAGCACCATCAAAAGAAAGCACTGCTTAAGATCGCGTCATTCGAAATCATAAAAGACGGTTTCTGCGACGGTGGCTACCTGGGCAAAACAATGACAAATGCAATTGAAAGTTTGACGAATATTAAAGTGCTTCGTTTTCATCTCCGTAGAGAAGCGCCGTTTGTATTACCAAATGAGTATTGGATGTAATCCAACTTATGTCACTGCCGGTGTTCCTGATCATCTTTCTTGGGGCCGTGTTGTGGAAAGATATGCATGTGGACCACCTTCTGGAATGTTGGAATACGCATCTTTTTTGAATAAAACTTCCATTAAGAACTATTACGCTTGTGAATCATGAAAGTAATTGCCTTTTTAGAAGATGGTGCCCTCTAATATATGGTTTGGATTTTTAAGCAAACAGTTATGATGTAGCGCCCAGTCTCCGATGCTTACCCCCCCCCCCAAATCGTAGACCTCCATAATTCCTATTCCGTTTGAAATAAATGTTGCCAAAGAATATAAAATAAATCTTATGTACTTTGAATGTCGAAGATAAAGATGAAATATGTCCAAAAACGAACTTGTCTATAAACTATTGAAATAGGTCTCTGTGCTCATAGTTTAACAGATGATTATGTTAAAAAAGAGAGAGAAATTGAACCACGTCATTAACCTGCCTATTTTTAGTGAATAAGGAATATATTACCTAAAATCTGTTTTTATGCTATATAAAATATTACTATCTGGTAAAACTTTCTTTTTAATAAATAAACAGATGGGATGTGTTTTATGTTAAATTTTACCGCCCTCGTATCTTATTTCTGCTGACATAAGCGTCTATATTTTTCAAAAAAAAAATGCCTCGAATATTCAATAAACCATATCCGTAATTTCTTTGTTAAAAAATAATTTATTCCTTTATAAAAAATATCATTAAATCATCTTTCGATAGGAAAGTCCTTATAAGAATATTATTTAGAGTTCTTACAAACTGAAGAAATAAGTGAAAGTTGTGATGGGAATGAATAAGTTCCATTTTAACCTTCTCTAATAGCGAGAGCCTTTGAAAAGGCGACGTATGCTAATAAATTTTTATAGATTCAACCTCTATTCAGTGATTATTAATGAATTCAACTATGAATTGACAAATTTTGCTCTATACTCCTTTTATAAGCAGTTCGATGAACAGCTATCAGGAATTTCGTTGAAACGAGAATTACTACGAATTATTTTAAACATCTATCAGAGCATAAAAATATTTTAATTAGAACTCCCCTAATAGCCTTTTTCACTGATTTGAATTATTACAGGGGCGGAATGCATCAAGATTTATTTTAGATTATTCGATATTCAGAGGATTGATTCATCATCGCTTGTTTAAGCAAAGCAGTAATGATATCTTAGCTTTTACTCGTAACATGTATATTTGGAACGATCTATTTATGAGATATCAAGTGTAATACCTGACACTGCTATTTTACTTGTAATAGTTGTTGTTGCTGTTTTTATTTTCCATTAGCTATAAAGTTCACCGTTATGCAATACGGTATTCTGATAAACATAATTAAATGTAACATTATACAAATATTATAACAGTCCTTTTGTAACATGGTATCTGTTGATAATTACGAAATTCTATAAATTCAATAATTCTATAATATTCTCAAAAATTCTATAAACGTCTGTTGAATTTTGCGTTACTAAATACCATTTTTAAGTAAATATATTACATATTACTAATTAATAGTTTTAATCAATAAATATTAAAACTTAAAAAGAAAATGGATTTACTTTGGAATATATTCGTAGTATTATAATATGACGTTGTAAATACATCATAAGAATATAAATTGAATGTGTAAGTGATTTCTTTATTAAAACCAATTCATAAAATCTTCATTTTATGTTTTTACTATCTACTTCAACATATTTTGACGGAATAGACGTTGCTATTCTAAATTTAACCCCAAGGTTATTCAACTGTAAAGACCTTTAATAAATAAATAGACTTTTCATCCTTCTTGAAATAGTTGTTTATTCACCGTTATGATTT